>JAUMHL010000028.1:21852245-21872151 GCA_032362345.1 Sandelia bainsii | reverse complement strand
CCCCACCCCCCCCCCCCCCCCCCCCCCCCCTAAACCCACTCTTTTGCGCTCCCGTGTTCTCTCTCCTTTGCGGCTCCCAGTCGAGGTGGCCTCTTTGCTCAGTAATTCAGTCAGGAGGCTAAAAGGAGGAAATTACATTCATGCTGCCTGACCACTTTGAACTCGCAGCCCTCTCTACCCTGCTTGCTCACTGGCAACTGGTTTAAAGGCCCACACTGACATTTAAGAGATGGAAACATGGGGGCTGTGAAAGTGCCTAAGAGAGTTTGTGAACGTGTATGTGTCAGTGCTTGTGTAATCATGTGCAAAGACAGTTATAAAAAGTGACATACTGATATATGATGATGACACATTTTGGTTTATATGCTAAAATTGAAACTTTTTTGATAGACAGAGCAATAATTTGTACAGTATGTACACCTTACTACTTTGCATTATGTGTATAACTTTGCACTTTGGAAACATACTGCAAATAGCAGTGGTGGAAAGTAACAAGGAAATGTGCCCCATAACTTATTTCAATGTAGAGATGTGCTGTCAAAGCCTCGAAGGCTCAGAGAACAGCCTGGCAGAGGTGCAGAAATATTGGTTCCTTAAAGTTTTTGAGCCTCTACCTTTTAACCAATCAGAGAACAGAAAGGATTTCTACTTGATTCGTACTTTTTTTTATAGCATTCTCATGTACTGTTTTTTCATAATGAGGACTACCTGAAGAGTTGTGCAGTGCATGGTAAAGTGTAAAGAGCAAAGCAGAGCTGTATCAGGGCAAGGAGAGGGAGGGCCGGATGGAGCAAATTGGAGTAAATTGATTTTGAGATTCATGCGAGCACTAGCTTAAGAAGCATACTGTATGTTTAAGTACAGTTCTGAGGTATTTCCACTTTCCATTATGCAGAATAGAAATTATCCTTTCTGCATAATGAGTACTTTTAATTTGAGTACTTACAGTTTTTATTAATAATACTTTTGTACTTTCACTTAAGTAACATTTTGAATGTAGGGCTCTCACTTCTGAGTTCTTCATCCACCACTTGCAAATTTGGTCCATGAATTGGGGGTCTTATTTGTCTAATGAAGTTGGCCCTTGTATTTATACCTAGCAACCCACCTCCACTCACCCACCGTCAGACGGTCATGTGAAACGGGGCAGTAATGCTAAAGCTATAGGGTGTCTCAACAGAAGCCACTTCAAGGCCTAATCTGGCTCATTATATGATTAGCAGGGGGTTGGAAATCCTTCTGGTAAAAAGGGCAGAGTTCTTAAAGGAAATTAATAATAGAGTTTATTTCCATGAGTGATACTTACAGTCTACATTAAGAACCTGTTACTGTTAGATACTGCTATACTTAATGCCTACCTTCTCCTCCATTCCTCGGTTTCTGCATATGTGCAGTCCGTGTCTATCAGCAGCCAGTCATCGTCACAATACCTAGTTACATACCTGTCTCCCTCATATTTATTTGCAGTATTCACCTTCCTGTGTGCATTCAATTGAGCTTTTTCTGACTGATTTTCTTTTCTGTCAGTCTACCTGTCTACCTTTTTTTTTTTTTACACACCTGTCTGGACCACTTGTCTATGTGACGTTCTCACTGTCTGTCGCTTCACTGTACCTCTTTGTCTGTCTATGTGTCTATGGCCCTGTCTGTTTTAGTCCAGCATGTCTGTGTGTCTCTCAGTGGGATCCCAGACTGTCAATGCAGCCAGTAATGAGGTGTATGCTTCAGTCAGCCTGTGAGGAGTTAATAAGGAAGCAGCAGAGGCCATCACACATCAACAGGCATGTGTGTGTGTGTGTGTGTGTGTGCATGTGTGTTTGGGGAGGGTGTGAAGGCTGGGGAGCCTCCCTGGCACACTTACGGCTGTCTGTCGACCAACAGGGCTATTGATTTGGAGGGGAAGGCAGACAGAAATGAATTCTGATCCATACAGGGACTCCACAGTGCATGTCTGAGTGTGTACGATTTTTTTTTGTGAGCTCGCATGTGCCTGCATGTGTGTGTTTGTGCATGCGTGTGAGCATGTTTGTTCTCTTTGTCTGAGCGTTTCTCCCAGTGTACATGATGTACATACAAATGAAGGGTTCAGTAACACCCCACTACTCTCAGGGCTGTTGCTTGTGCATGTGTTTGTGTGTGTTTGTGTCTAGATGAATGTTTGTCTGTGTACATGAGAAAGCGAGGCAGATATGAAGGAGGGGCATTGGTAACTAGGCTCAGGTGGTGAGGGACACATCATCTAATCCCAAACTGAGTGTGTATGTGTACATACATGTGTAAGGGGGTTGTTTGTGTTTGTGTGAGGGGCTTACTTGCATGAATGCATGAATGAATATTCACATGTGTGCTGTGCATGTCTGTATATGTATCATAGAAAATTCTCTATTTCTTCTTCTTCTCTTTAGATGCCAGTCTTGATACATTAATGAGAGTCTACAAGGAATACTCAGGATGAAAGACCTCCTCAGACCCTATAACTGTGTCTATGATTTAATCCAATTTGATTCCATAAGAAATATTGTATATAGAGATAAAGGCTGTGGGCAAATGTGCTCCTGCAGTGGAGAGAAAATTATTAGATTTGCCTATACAGAAACTCTGTGGGGTGAGAAGGAGAAAGAAAGCTGTGACTGATCTCCAGTGGTGTGTCTAAAAGTGCCTGGGTGTCTTTGTTTGGCAGTAGAGGAAAAATCAACATAATGAGCCCAAACTGCCTTTGTGTCTCACTCTCTTCGTCTCTTTTCTCCCTCCACCCTCTGTCTCTTTCTCCCTCTCATCCCACGACACTCCGACAGCTGCTTCTGTGCAGCCAAATTAACTGCTCCCCAGTTGCTTTTGGAAAGTGTGAAATAAATAAGGCTTTTGCCTCTGAGGTATATAGTGTTTTTTGGTTCTACATATTCAGAGTATAGGTAACAGTATTTGCCCACCACAAATCTGTCGTGGAGGTTTTCCCCCTCAAATCCCTCACACGGCCCCATCCGTCACTCCATGGTCCTATCTATTACCACCATGTGATCCTTCTGGCTCCAAATATCCGATTTACAAGTCGGCAAAGGGGTAATATTTCAACAGGCTGTCGGTAGACACACTGTTTAAATCACTGGCCTTATCTAGCCTGTGCTCTTTCTAATATTTTTCCTCAAATATTGCATTAGGAGATATGTTATCCACCACTGCACATTCATCTTCCTCCTTTAGCCGCATGTGTGTCTGCATTTGGACAAGCAGATGCAGAAAAATGTTTCTAAGAGTGCGAGCACATCGGATGAAAGCTTTGTCTACCGACTTTAAGAGTGACAGCAAGCATTTCCTCTAATATTTGTCATGTAAATTTGTCTTGCGTGGTATCATTTACCAAAAACCCAGAATCAATTCCACAAGTTCTCTCAACAGTGACTAGAAAATGAATCACAAGGATAAACAGAGAATCTGGGGCACACACATCTGTAAATGACATCTGTTGTATGATTTACAGATTATCGATAATTCTTCTGCCCAGCTAGAGTCCAAAATAGAATTTGACTTACTTTAACACTGTAAAATATATGTGCAGTAACACACACATGCACTGATGCAGAATCACACACTCACGCCCACACACTCATTGTACAATACTACATCCATCACTAGCGCTCAGGCTGACAGCTTTGTCAAACTGAGCCGCAGGGGAGAGGAGAATGGCATTCTGGGATTGAGTCCTCCCATCGGACGCTGCACTGACAGGAGAGAAGAAAGGGGAAGAGGAGAAGAGAAAGGGGGAAAGACATGAAGAAAATCGGGGAATGTGTTGCACAACCCCAGCAAATGCAGAGAGAGGGAGAGAGAGTGTGTGTGTTCTTCCAGTTCGAAACCAGCATCTCTCCTGCTCTAGCCTGTTTACTAAGACTGGCCTTGTGAAGGACAGACAAAGAGCATATTGCAGTGCTGGCAGCATGACTGCATCGCACAGTAAAACATACACACAAACACGTGAAAACAAAAGACCTCCTGAGGGTCTGCCAAACTGCAGCAAATGAACCAAGGCCCTGGTAGAACACAGGCAGCCACAAATGTACTCAGTGACAAATTCATGTAAGATGCACGTGCACACACACACACACACACACACACACTTATTCACCCTATTAGAAGGCAGCTGGTGGTGTAGTGAGCTGTCAGACCCTCTCAAACAGGAAAGATCACGAGAGTCAGCCTGAGATTTCTAAATAAATACCTTTACTGTGGTGCTGTGGATAAAGCCTGCTGCTCTCCACTGATGTGTGGGCTCAGCTTCAAAACCTACTACACTACACTTTACTTGGCGATTGCAGCCCCATCTCTGTTAAGGAGGGAGGCAAAAAAAAAAAAAACAGGAAAAAAGAGAGGGAAATTGAGAGTAAGAGAGGCAGGGAGACTTGCAGACATGGCCTTCCCCAATTATAGACCAAACCCTGCCACTCTATTCACTTTACTCTTCGCCTGGCTCCTGACAAAGCCTGTCGTGATTCCTTCGACTGGCACTCGTGTTTCTCCCTGACACTCTCTAGGCTCTAATTAGGCTTGTAAATAATTATTGCAATTAAAGCCTACAATTAGGAGGAGTGAAGCACTGCCATTAGTTTCACAATAAATGTCATGAGCGATCTGCATAGGCGCAGGGAGGAAACAGACAAATGCTGTGCCATTATAGAGGCTGACAGACAGTGAGACTGAAAGAGACAGAAAGAGAGAAAAGGGGGGTATATGAAGGCAGTTGACATACTCACAGCTCTTAATTACAGAGCTGATTATTCTGGCAGGATGGCTCCTGGACTGTTCCTTTGGCTCACATTCACAAAGTGACAAAGTGTGCAGGCAGACATGCACAAATGTGAACAAATTACACACCTACCCATACAAAAACACATACTGTATACTTTATACACACTCGTGTAGAGGAAAAGAAAGAGAAGTTATTCTGAGAACAACATATAAACAATATCATGTAGAAACTGTAGAGGGGGTTTAATCAGATAAGTAACATTTTACCGTTTATAGAACAGCAATGTGCAAAGAGTTTCACAGGAGCGGGAGCTCAAATGTAAAAATGGCGGCATCGATCAGTATGGAGCTAATGTGAACTATTTTCCAATGTAATGTTTCAATTATTTAAAAAAAACATTATTTCCCTGGTAAAGCAGAGAGGATGACAACATGTTTTTGAAGTGTGACAATGAAACTTATAAATACATAACCTACAAGTATTACAACAAAAAGGCAGCTTTGCTTAGTTTTCCAGCTGTGGCCTCGGGCCATACATGTGAAGACAGTAAACATTTGCACATGGTTGTTGTGGGAAATGATCTAATCTTTCCTGTAAAGACTTTTCATTACTGAATTTATACAGAGATCTATATATCAAGAGAGTCAAGGCGTCAGTAATAAGAACAAACATGGCTAAGACCCCAGAGGGTTTTCAAAACTTCCCAATGGTTCAACAGTGTAGCAAAAGTGCAAACTGCAAGTAAAATTTAGATTTTTTTTCCTGGGGCTTCATTTGTGGAAGCAACAGCGAGCTGGCTAATGATAGACTCTTGGAGAGTGCAGACAGATAGAGACAGAGGTGTCAGAGTGTCTAAGGATCAGGTATCCTTTTCCTCATTATCTCATATTATGTCAGAGTAAAAGACTCCTGCAGGAGATCTGGGGTTGGAAACAGCCGTAAGGTTTAAGCTGGTACTGAGGGATGTGCAGAAACACATAAAGATCATAAAGCCAGACATAAACAAACCCGCCATAGGGTCTCCCGTGTGGGTCTCAAAATCCATTCATACTGAACTTGACACTATTTGGACACCATTTCACCTGAGGCAGATGTCAAGCTACACAGCACCTGTGTACTGACAGCTGCATGGTCTGCTAACACAGTCTGCTGGCCTAGTCACTGAATTCACAGCTGTCCTGACCTTTGCTAATATAATGGAGGTCTTGGATGTGAAGGTGGGTGGGAGAGGCTGAAGGGGAGATACATGGATGGAGAAATTGGAGGTAAGAGAGGGTTCAGGCTGGGACCCGGGTGCACAGGCTTCTATTAATTAACAATTTGATGGAGGCTGACAGGACATGTGCTGCTATCAAATAATGAGGTTCGGCTTGGCCAATGGTTCCAGGACACAAAACCTGATTAACACTAATCCTGGCTTAAGTCAATTAACAATGCCTGCTCAGGGACTCATGCAAATGAGGCACTTTTGTTAGGTGGGCTAGTGCAGAGCGAGCAAACAGAGCTCGACATTCAGACGTGTAAAACATCACTAGAACACAGCTGAAAAGAGGACGGACACTCATGAGAAAGAAATAACTGACTAGTAGTGGTCAAGCAGATGGATGCTATAAAAACATGATTCAATGAAGGGGCGTCTTTAAATGACCTTTTGGGTGACCCCCCCTTCAGTGTGATGAACAGACTCAGTCAACCCTTGAACTTCCCACAACCCCTGACCTCAAGATGCTGACACACAAACAGATAAGAAGCATGTATGTCAACATACATGCACATAAACCTTCCAACACGGCCGGCACAGGCAGGAAACAGGGCACACACAAAGCTGACATGAATTTCAACTACCACAGAGAGAAATATAATTTGGTTAGCAGCTGAAAGCACAGAGCTTTCCATTCAACACCTGCAATTTCACAAGGTCTAAAATCACATGACCATTAATAGGCTTATTTATATAGATTAGTTTACTGAGAAAAGGGACTGAAGACAGACTTAGTATATGGCCCTTAGTCTAAGTAAAAGAGTAGACTGGCAATCAAACAAGAAACACCAAAAAAACACACAGACATAAAGTTACAGTAAAAAATGTTTTAAGATTAGAAATAAAACTATTACAATATAAGGGCAATGAAAAGATACACTTACACCAGGCTAAAGTCTATTTCAAAACTACACAAGAACAAAGAAACATGTGTAGCAACATGTACATGCACACAAGTCTTCTAGATTAAGGAGGTTGACAAGTGGGACAGGCAAGAAAGTGGTTTCTTCAGAATGAAAAGCTAAATGGCATCATCAATAAACACTGGATGAGCATATTGACAAGGGGATTTATCCTAATTTGTCCAGGTGTCAATACCAAGTGAAGCTGTCAGACAAGCAGTGAAGAATCTTGGTTCCAGGTTCCAAGCTGCATCTCCAACCCCCCCACCATTCTCAACTGCAGAGCACCTGTGTAAGGAAGTGGCCATGCGATTGATTTGTTGGCCCTCACCCCTACCGCTGCCAAACTGACCCCACTGTCACGCTCACAACCCAGATAAAACATGATGCCTGATCTATCATGGCCAATGTCTGCTGTCTGACTGATAGCAGGCTGTTTCAGAGATGTTTGTCTGTAGGTGTGGTCTGTTGAAAAACAGATACTCAAGTGAACGATGGCCGCTGTTACCCTCTTATGATCATTCCCGATGAGGATAGAATGGAAAGCAGATGTGTGGTCCATATGTTGGCACATGGCGTCACAGTTTTCTCATGCAAGACAGACAACCTCTGTTCAGGTCATTTCTCTCATATACACACTGGTGTCGACTTTATGGACTGCTTGGCATATTTAGCACCCCCTTTAATGTTAATTCCACCATATAAATCAAACCTCATTTCACCGCAGTTGAAGGGAAGTTAGCTACAATATAACTTTCTTAACTCACATTCATGTGGCGGAAAATCCAACCATGGATCCAATGGGGGAATTAGGGAACATTCAGTAACTTATGAGAGAAAGATATCTCTTACACCCTGTGGGATGCACAAAGGCATTTCACATTCAGTAGTATAAGAGAAATATATTCAGCATTCCGGGTTTTTGAACCTCTGTTCGGTGAAAAATAGGATTGTGGGGAAAAAAAGAAAAGGAAAGCAGGGAGAAGACTGTGGGATTTTACAGAGTTGCTGACTGAATTCAACACATTCTACTGATTGCTCTTTCATCCTGAAAGCTGTCTCTTGATTGTCCGCTGTCTTGTAGTTGTGGGAAGTCAAGTTATTGGGACTCTTTGTCTGACTGTCACTGGTGGACAGATTGGTGAGAAACGCAGAGGTAAGGGTCAATGGTCAAACCCCCTGGACTTGTTCACTCTCTGACAGCTGCAACTTAACCAGACTACCCTGGGGCCAGCACAAGGTCAAGGGACAGCAAGGCAACGTTGAGGTGGTAGTAGTCACTGGAAACCCGTATGCTATTCAGCCCTGACACCAAACTAACAAACAGTGGGAAGGAAGAATGGGCTCGCCTGGGAATCTTTTGTCCCTGTGCCATTTTTACTTTGTTTTGCCTGTTGAATCCATTCTTTTGGCCTGAACATTTGCCAGACTTCTCCCCTCCCCATCAGATTATTGTTCCTCTTCTATGACATAACGAAGCAAGCATCTTCTTGTAAGCTCTGGAAGAGATGGTTACAATGAGAGTTGGACTTTTAGCATGAAAAAAAAAAACTCTAGGAAATCACACATGAGTATGCACACATACTTAAGCTTTGAATGAGTGTCCAATCTGCTTGTTGTGGAGGATGTGAGCAGTAAACCCAGGGAACAAAAAGCTCTCAACCAACTCTGGTGCTAGTTTGCATGAACTGCAAGACCTACAGTGCACAGTGGAAGGCCTGGCTATGAGCCATCATGCTATTAACACAGGAAATCAGCGTGTCATACACACCAAAGTCCTGCATAATGATGAGCCAGTAGCATGTCAGCTAATCTAAGCCTGGATGAGGTGTGAATGAATCCTATTTCCTCCTGTCTTGATAACCACTGAACCCATTTCCTCCCAATCTAACCAAATCTAAACAAAGGTTCTGTGGGGTAAGGGGAAGGAGGGAGAAGAACCAGAAAACTCTTGGGGGAGGAGGGCGGTGGTGCCTGTAGGGAGAACAGGTTTGAGAAGAGGCTTCATACAAAAAAAGAAGTTTTTAAAAAAAGAAGAAAGAATCCATGCATGGATTTCAAATTTCACAGCTGAGCACCTGGAAGAAATTGCGGGACTTGAAAAAAAAAAGAGGTCTTCTTTTCTTTTCTCATAATCTGTGAGTTGTAATGTTGCCGTTCCATACATGGAGCTGGCTAAGGGAGGAAGGGCGGCGTATGAGGATTGGAGGCTGAAAGGATTTAATGTTTGCTAAAGAGCCAAGAGTGTACTGGAGAGTGACAGCAGCACATGGCTGAACGCTTCTATAGGGGGAGGACTGTGTGTCTGTGCATGAAAGGCGAGCCTGTTTTACACGCCAGCTCAGTATCACTCAGTTGGTCATGCTAGTGAGAATTTCACACTTATCCTTATAAAGAGCTGGCAATTAGAAGGACACTATTTCACTGAGTCTGAATACAATGTCTGTTAAGGTCTATTATGTACTAGTGTAAAAGAGACAAATACCATTGAGCTCCATTACCAAGTCAACACCTGCCTCTTTCAGGCAGAATTAACGCCACGCCACAGGTATCACTTCAAAACTCTTTCAGATGTTAAATCTTGATTGTTCCCCATGAATAATACATTATAGCCTGCGCTCTGCATACTGGCCGCTGACCAAAGCACACCGACATAATGCAGTCACTGATTCTCGGTCGTGTGTGATGAGTGCTAGCCCTACTGCTGGGTGCCAGCGGCCATAACAGCACAATACACCACAAGGGGAATGAAATGTTGATAATCCAGGCGCCAGAAGAGCTTGCTTGCTACAGCTGTAGTTGTCGCCATTTATCCTGCGTTGTGTTGATAAACTGACAACAAAGAGAGCCAATGACGTTTAAGGCCTTGTGTGGGCCACCATGTCAGGCGCGCTTGCATGCCCTATCATTGACCTGAAGTCCAAAGAAAATGCTCTACAGCATGCACAACTGCAGAACTGGCCACAGTGGCAAGGTGAGGCCATTTTGCACTGTTAGGCATATAACAAAAAACATGAAGAACAGAGAAGACAGAAAAAATGTGTAATGAACGAGAGAAAGATACAGACTCCAGTCAGTGAGGATGAGGCCAGGCCAAAAACTTATGCACATCCAACACACTGAATTTACATAAGCTGGCAACAGAACCAGTGGTTTCGCTCTGCTCCAGCTGCCATTTACACATGAATACTTTTTTTTCTACCTGTATGATCAGAGTCTCTCCTTCTGCTTGTTATGGCTTTACAGTAGGCACAGTGTTCTGGCTGCATGAAAAGTATAGCTTAAGTATACTGTAGATAAAGGTTAAGGATCCCAATGCTTCACAATGTAAAATGTTATGTAGCACATACCCATGTGTGCTTTGTTAGTGCAGTGGAAGATGTATTCGGTTTGAATTCCACAGCTTTTGATGCAATATTAAATGCAGCGAGGTGTTTCAAGGGCGTGTCTAGAAGGCAGCTCAGTTGAATCTCCCGCAACAGCTATGACCTTTTTCTCTCAATCACTGTGTTTGCCGCGGGAACTGCTACCCAGCCAAGTACCAGAAATCACTGGATTATTGTTCTAAATATAGAAGCAGTCACACACACATACTCACAAAACATGACTCAAACATGTGATCCAGCAGAAATCTGTACAATGGATCTGCATGATCACAGGAAGTCACAAAGCTCAAAGCATGAGTCCTGTGAAAATCCACAAATGATGCAATAAGCCTGTTTTTGACATTTTAGTTTGCCATAAAAGGCAGCACAGTGGATATAAACAGATTTCTGAAGATAAATCTTGAGATGAATACCTGCTGTTGTATTTTTCACGACTGTCAGTAATGATACAGCACCCTACAGGAAGGCACACAAGCACTCACACTGATCCTGGAGAAGAGGAAGTCACTGAGCCACGTCTTTTCATCAGTTCCACTGCGCTGCCTCGCATTGGGCCAATCTCACCACATCATTAATATGGTGGATGCTATTGTCATTACATCTACAAAACAAATGCACGGTTTAACATGGAAGCACCATGGATCGAATATGAAACAGAAAGCTATTAAATATGTTTTGGGGGGTGAGTTAATGATGGCATCTGGTGTGGGAGTGTGAGAAAGAAACAAATGAGAATGCGAGTGAGCAGAAAGTTCTTTCACATACTAAAAGATAACTTGGAGTTGGTAGTGAATGTGTCAGACTGAAGAAGATCTATATGCAGTAGGTGTAATATATATATATATATATATGTATATAGAGATAGATATACAGTATATAATGTAGATTTGCAGCTGAGAGGAAAAGGCTAGATAAAAAGCCTCTAAAAACCTTCCATTTGAAGACTAAATAGGAGGCTGGTGCATGCACGTGCGTTTGTAATTATAGGTTTATTTGAGTGTACATGTGATTGCGAGAGCCAGTGCATTATGTCGGTACCTATGCAAATAAAAACTGATGGAGCATGTGCTCTGTGTGTGTGTGTGTAAGTGTGCGTGTGTGTCCCTGTGGGTGCCTGTCTGCATGTTTGTGTTTACAAAGGCCTCACACATCCCACGACTCTCAGCCGCGCCACAACACACACAGACAGGTGTGAGGACTGGAGGGAGTGCGAGCCCAGATTCTGGAGCATGGCCTCGCTGAGCAAATATTCCACTCTCACAATTCCTATCTCCCCTCTCTGCTGTTTCTCTCATTCAGTGTCTGCCTCTCTCTTGCTCTCTCTGTATTCTCACTTTCCCACTGTGCCAGGCACAGAGGGCCTCTTTGTTATTCAGAGTAGGAAATGCAACTGGAGCCAAATCTGCCCTGGTTTCTGTTTGATATCATCCCGCCTTTGTTCTTGCCGTCTCCTATCACCATGCAATTGGCCTCAGACGGCATCAACCAGACACATGGGAACAAGCCGGGCGCAGACAAGATAGATCTCATGATGTCCTGGTTGTCTGCCTTCAAGTGTAGCCCGAGGTGACATTTAGGTTAACAGTGACATAAAGGTCAAATAGATATCGTCCACTGAATACTAGTGTGACAGAGGTGCTTTGAAGGTGGCTGCTGTCTTTTATACAAATTCTAGTAAATTACTGAGAATTGCAATGTGGTACCCGATACCATGTATTATATTATCATCCCCATGAGTAGAAAGAGGTTAACACATGCATCAGTATGTGCAGTTCCAGAGTCTGAAAACATCAGAGACTCTAATTTTGTAGATTACAGCCTTGTGAGAGTTGTTCACATAAATCAATTTATTATCAGTTAACTGTCCAGAATCACATATAAAAACATACTTCTCGTTGAATTTGACAAATTCATGAAAAAAAAGGCTCAATGAGTGTGTGGCCGCACTGAATCCCAATCCAGTTACACTGTCAGGTGTGAATATCAAGTGGCATCCTTGAACATGCAGGGCAACATGCCCAAAGTAGTTGAGAGTGTTTCAGTCGGTGTATGTGTGTGTGTGTGTGCATTTGTCTACTTCAATCTTCCCCAACCCCTGGAGAGCAAGACAGAGGAGTTGGCATGCTGAATACTAATAATATTCGTCTGCATCACTTCTCATTCAGATGACTACCAGTTATAAGCTCAACATCAAAAGCTTGTTTCATCCGTGGAATAAGTGGAAATAAAGGATTTAGTAAATTTGGGAAACAGAGTTTAGACTCAGTGCAAACTCTTCTTTATTTGAGGAATTCATGTCATGCCCTGCAACACTGTCATCATCCCACTGCTGAATACATGTGCATTTATTGTGTCTGTGAATGAATTTAGCAGATCTGAATCTCACCCTGGTGATAAATATAGAAACACAATTAAATAAAAATTCTATGATAAAATTTTATATTTATATATATATTTATTATATATATATATATATATATATATATATATATAAGAAAAAAATTGTTAGATTTTCAACCATTTGTTCATAATGCTGCAGTATGCCTTTTTAAGAAACCAGCAATAATAAGTTGAAGTAGTGAGTTATTACTGGTGATTGGATTGGATTAGACATTGTTATGTTGTTACTATCAAAGCAGGCAAGTGTCTGAGTAAAACTGAGTTTTCCTCTTTTCATAAAACAAATCTTACACAGCTCAGTAATGTGTTAGTCAAAGAGGCTGACAGGAAAAACAAGCAACTGTAGAATATGGTAAATCAGTTTCTCTCTCTTGGCAATAGACTATATTATCTAAATAACTCCTTTGCACCACATCCACCCACCACGGTTCCTAACCTGTAAGCTCTGGCCAGCCAATTGTTGAGTGTGTTAAAAGCACATGAGATAAGGAGAGAGGACAGTAATCTATCACCTCGCACTGACAGCCTCGCACGTCGTCTCTCTCTCTCTTGGGTTGTGCTGCCGTGCTCCTCTGCAGCTGCTCCTCCTCTTTTCATCTCTTTCCTATCCTACCGCGTTTTCTCCTCCTCTCATCTCCTCACCCGTACTCTGTCCTTGTGTCACCTTCCACCCTTGTCTGCACTCGCCTCTCCTGCCTGCTTAGTATGTCAGTTGCATTGATGGCTATCGGCCGCTTCCCACCTACCCGGCAATGCTGTGTCACTTCATTAGAAGTGTGAAAGGATGACCTTGCACTCGTGTCTCTCTTTTTCTCTCAGTGTCTGTCTCTACTCTGTCTAAGTCATACATTCCTCCAGCTGTCCCTTGTTCCCTCATCACTCTTCCCCTGGTCCTCTGCCTCAGTCAGCCAGCAGGCCAGCCAGCCAATACCCTTCATCTCCATCTCTCTTTCATTCGTGAGTTGTCTTTACCTCTCTCTACTTCTTTCTTTCTCCCTGCCCTCATTGTTCTCCCTCATTATCAAAAGCTGTCACAACGTCCCCCGCTGTGCCACCCAGGTTATTTATAGCTAACAGAGGGTGGTGGTGCTGCTGATGTTGAGAGGTGGGCCATGCTGGGCCCTGCTGAGGCACACACACACACATTCAGACACTTTTCCTGACATTTAAACATATGCGCACACACACACACACACACACAAACACTTAATTCATGCATTCTCCAGGATGAAGGCACTTGTATAATTAGCAACCACAGGTCTGCATTCCAGCGCCTACCTGTCTCTCAGACATGACATAGAGGTAGTTGCGGTTGAGGGAGAAGGCCATATCTCTGAGGATGGGGCTGCCGTCTTTGATGACCGCTATTGTCTCGTACTGGACACCACCATGAGGAGGCCCATCCACACGAATCTGAGGAAGACAGTACACAAAAAGGTCAATGACTGCTATTTATATCAGCGTGACAGTGGGGATAGGAAAACAGACGAAGAATGATTGACAGGGATGACAGGCGTTGGTCAAATAATATTTGCAAAACAATCTATCATTTAGCCACGTGGAGATTCAGGTCGGTGGAGATACTCCATGAGGGCTGCCTGACTAGTGAAGGACTGAAAAAAACTGATGATTAATCGACTTTCAAACACTTTATTTTTAATTGCCATAAATGTGGGGCACTCTTATTATTTTTCAGTATGAGCTAAATGCCAGCTCTGTCCTTCCATGTAGGATGAGGTTACTTAAACTGCTAAAAGTGATTTCCAGATATTATTATACTTTTGTGAAGCCATAGCTCTGTTTTCCTTTCCTCTTTCTCCTGACAAATGAAAACGCTGAATTTGAGGCCAAGACCACCTCACTACAAAAACAGTTGTAATGACTTATATGAGGTAGGCAACCCTCAGTGACACAGATGGGCCGAAGTCAGCCCCATTTCTTCTTTATTCAGCAGCTCCTGTTGGCTAAATTTATAACCAGGGCAGTAAATCTTGAGTTGTGGCATGGGTGTGCTGATGCTGGGCGTTTGAGATGCCTCTGTGATGTCACATGTCAGTAGAACCTCCTCCATCCAAGCAAGCTGATGGCTCTATCATCTGTCCATCCCCGTCTGCCCCCTCCACACAAACATTCATCTATCTATTCAGATGGAGACAGCACCAAAGAGCAGACAGACTCTCTACAAAACATCACAGAGGGAAAAGTCAAGGTCATATGTCTGTCAAAAGAAAATGTAGTCTGAGGGTGGGAGAGCATGTGGGCAAATGTGTGCGCACACACACACAGACATACAGGCCTTTGTGGATGTAAGTGGATGTGTATGAATGTGTGTCAAACTGCCGGATGGCAAAGTAAGAGAAATGCAATGTTAGTTCACACAAAGCCCCTTGAGCTTTGGCTTCAAAGCTTGAGGGTTAGCCGAGTACACGACAGCAGGCGGCACAGTTAAGGAGCAGAGCTCAAAGTGGTTGAGTCTTCCACAGCTGACCTATGTCTGACCTTGGCAAGTTAATCCAAACATCGAAAAGAGGACATATGTGAAAACCATATGTAGGAGGAGAAAGGCAGGATGTGAGGTCTGTGCCAGTCTTCATCTGGTTACTGACACAGCAGTGTGGAAGGAGACCTCAGCAAATATGCTCATTCATAAAGCATGTCGGCGCATGGCCAGACCAGCGCTGTTTTGTTCACCTCCGTGTCAGTGTGGGTGTTGTACGTGTGTCTGCGTGCGTGCGCCTGTACGAGCAGTCTGTCATGCTGTGAAATGTGTCCTAGCAGGCTGCCACTGGGGATCACAAGATAACCCGACCTTCTCCCTACACGCCTGCAGTTCATCTGAATCAGATCACTATCACATAGCCTCTCACCACTGTCCAGGGGCCTCTAAATTCACATTTGGCCAGGAACACACACTTCCACACACAAAATTTTGTCTTAGAGTGTGTGCAGAACAAAACCTTTACTCTCCAGGCAGGGGTATAACAAACTGGGCCTAGCAATAAAAACAAACAGTTATCTCTCCCTTTAAGCCTACACATTTAATCAGGAGTGCAGGGATGTGTACAAAGAGATAAATGATGAATGACGTTCCCTTTCCCCACCCACTAATACTGTCTCTGTTTCTGAGTCTCTGCTTCTGTTGTATATACTTTTTCCTCAACAGCTTAGGCTTACAGTCCAAACAGAGAAAAGGGAATCAACATTACTGACCAGAAGCACTCGCACCATCGCACCACGTGAACACAAACACGCCCACAGCCAGTTGCTTTCCACATTAAGAAGCAGTTTTTCTATAGTAGCTGTAAATCTTGCAAAGTGTGCTACATTCACACACATGCATACCCAAACCCACCCCCACATGTGTGTGAGATGGGTTACCTACATGTTTAAGTACTTTGCAGAGGGCAGGCTCACCTCTGGGTGGGCAAAACAGACAAAGAAAAAAAAAAAGAGAAGAGAATGAAAACGCTGGCTATGTATATGGAGTAACCAATGCTTATTGGATTCATCTCTTTATCACACTCACTCCCACGCTACCATTCAAACAAGCTACAGTATCTGACACCTGAGTAACCAACTCTCGGGCCCAAAACTTCCATTTCCCCAGCATCACTTTACTTCAACCTTTTGCCCGCTATCAGGTACGTATACCTATCCTCGCTCTGGCCCATTTGACCCTACATTATTTATCAGACTGGTTGAGGACTGCAAACAGGTTGGATTCATACCTTCAAGCTCCTTTGACAATATTATCACCCCTCTATTTTAGGAGGACACATCCACAGAAACGACCCCTGGCAACCCCAGAGAGCTGTCCCTGCTTTGGCCTGGTCTAGCGTGGTCCTGCATTTCAACAGCAGAGCCATTAGCCAGCCACTCTCTATCACCAGAGCTGGGGAGCTGCAACTGAGTAAAGTGAGGAAGGGGGGAGAGGAGAGGGTGGGGGGTGAAGATGGATGAGAGTGGTGAAAAACATTCTTCATGTACCCCAGGGGCACCATGCCCTGTGTAGTTAATACTTGTGAAAAGAAAAAAACAGCGTTGTCTTGCAAGACAAAAAAACGATGATCAGGAACTGAGGTTTAGATTCACACGTCTCACATGTATTCACGAGGGAGACCATTTTCTCCATATACAAACAGGAACGGCGCACACAGAACCATTGTGAAAGACGCCTGGAGAAGTAAGGACAGAAATAAATGTCCCCAGGCGTCACTGAGTGGGAGGACGCCTTCGTGCAGGGTTTTGCCATATTTAGTTTTCAAAATCCAAACCACTTTCACCGCTTTTAAATAACTTTGGACTACATTTTCATGACTGCAGTACTGTTGTGTAACATATAAAGTGGGTGAGACCACACCTTTTGTCCATTTGTGTTTTCCATGTCATGGTTGTTCAGCACTATATGCCATTAACGTTACAAATTGACCTAACCATGAGGCTCGTGATGTTCTGTTCCTGCACATTAATTAATTAATGTAGGTGTATTTGTTTAGATTTTCTATATTCATCATGCTTTAAAGGGCTGGAAGCCAAAGACTAACCATCAAATTATTAATGATGATGTGAGTATGATGATTGTATTGGGTTGAAAGTTTTGTTTACAGAATACAGATGGTTTTACTTGATCTCATCTCATCATTTTAAGTGAATGCGAAAACACTTGAGAGAATTATTCTGCTTGCACTGATTAGAGAATGGAGGACGTATTCAAGGCAAAGCAGGCATTTTTCAGAGAAGAATGTTTGTGCAGGTGATGTGACCTTATAAGCTGCTTTACACTGTGCGATTCTCGGCTGTCTCAGAAGAAAGTTGACAATTGTGACAGAAATGTAGAGCGGTTCAATTTTGATTCTCATGCTAGCTCTAGCTTAAGTTGCATATTGTGGCTTTAAGCTTAGGGAAAAAAAGACACAATGACTATTCCGTATTCACAATCTTCACAATCAGGTTCACCCTCTCCTTCACTTTGATGTTTATTTCAGAACTACAGCCAATTAATATTACTGCTTTGCCGCATTTTCAATATGAAAAAGTGACAGTTAGACGAGTTGATGACATTGCACATAAAATATTCATGTATGTGACATACAGCACATTAAACTTACATGATTATTCTTGTTACACAATCTAAATATACCTCTAGTTATTTTTCTCTCTCACTATAGCCAAGTTTGCAATTTAGATGTTGTCTGTTCATCTTTTGGAAAACTTTGGTTTTACTTTGGTTGCACAATGAAACTCAAACCAAAAGTTACAGTAATGGTTCTGAATACTTGCTTGGTAATAGTGAAAGTGGAGTCCTACAGTATACTGAAAACATTTATGAAGGTTGGCCAAATGCAATCAATCAAAGATTCGTTACATTTTCTGGACAAGAGAAGCCTTCCTGTTAACTGTGGTTCAGATTCTAATATTTTACTACTCCTGAGAGTGGGTAAAATTCTCAAGCTGCCACATCCTGCAAAAACAAACAGATTAAAAAAGGGACTTTTGTTTCCATGCACAAATTCTATGTCACAACACAGAGTCAGGCGCAAGCTGGTGGGAGGTGGGGGGTTTGGCCAGCAGGGAAGCGATGGCAGCGGCATCAGAGGCCTCCCCTTGTGGCTAGAAGGGTTGGTGCCAGCAGGGTGCTTTTGATCAAACCATGTAAGCACCCTGGAAAAACGTTTGAAGATTGACCAAACTCCAATTCAAATTGCCCTTCTCCCTTTTTCTCTTTCTCTCTCTCCCTTGGTCTCACTGGTTTTGAACGCCACGCCAGAGCCTGGATCTCCAACTGTGTGAGTCTATGTGTAACAATTTGTTGAGTGAAACATGCTGAATAAACCCAAGCTAAAAGTGCATCAAATGTGTGTTTGCTGTGCATTGTGGATGCTGTTGCTCTGAGATAGATGCAGAAGAAAAGGCCAAAACTTCAGTTTCCTCTACAGAACACATGCAAAATGTCAAAATGACTGGTTTTCAAAGTGTGTAATCCTAAATTATCTCAGAAGCTGCTGAAAAATACAGTGTCAGTGTTTAGATGTATTTCTAAAAGTAAAACATTCTGGTATAAACAGATGTTTTACAAGAAAAAACAGTGAGCAATGGTTTGCTGATTTACTGATTTGGTCTCTGTTTTACAGCCTGTCTCCAAATGTTTGCTCAACGTTAGCCACTCAATTTTAAAATAATGTTCCTCCTCTAATGGCCACAGCTGCTAACTATTACCTGAGAGCTGCTTTCTTTTCAGATTTGGAAAAAGGCTATTTTCTAACCTTTCGCCTTGAGAGAGGTTAGCATGTCTGAAACAGGACGCACACACTGTACAGGTGGTTGCCAACATCAATACAGATCCATCTGAGGGTGTACATTATTTTAGCGCCACATTTCCACTGGCAGAGCAGAATGTAAGCCACACACGGGAACCTTTACAAAACGACGATGCACGGCACACTCCACACCTTGTCTCAAGATAGGCTTAGGTCATATTGTACTACTCCTTATACCATAATGGTATAATGGTTGAGCTGATTTTAGGGAGATTGTGCTGTTGTGGCTGAGGCTCAGCTGTGCTCAATCACAGACTGAGTGGAGAGTGAAAGTTGAACTCCCTGAGTAACATATCTAGCAGCTATCTGCTGCATCTGAGCTAATCCAGTTCAACAGTCTTGAGTGTTAGAGTGATAGGCATTGCCTTTATCCTCCTGATCCCACGCACTGGATTAGATTCTGCAGGGGGGGGGGGTTGCAGTCAAGTGGGGTCATGCCGAGTGAAAAATACACAGGTCAGGGTGATGTGACGATAACCACGATAAACTTTATCCAATCAAATCCAATTCATATGATGGAACCAATCTCAGTGTCAGTTAATGGCCTTGAATTTGATGCTGAGATTGGTCGCTACCTTGGGCCAGATGACAGGTGACAGAATGATGGCAGCGTTTTAAGAGCCAGTGAAGCTTGTCAGGAGGGAACTGTAATTTGAAAGGCTTTTGTGACTGCCGGGTGCAAGCACAACTTTGAGGGCAAAGTCATTTTCTGCCATTTACTCAACTTGTAACTTGTCGTCACTTTTAAAACCTTAAAAACTGAACATTCACAGTGTTTAACCCTCCTGTTGTCTTCACTTTCACTATACACCCCTTGTTCTCCGGGTCAAAAATGACCCGCCCTCACTAAAGATCTAAAATAAAGCAATTGCATGTCATTTTAAACCACAAATCTA
>JAUMHL010000028.1:21839983-21852145 GCA_032362345.1 Sandelia bainsii | reverse complement strand
AACATTTAAGGTGTTTTCTCTGCTGTTAAACACAGTTTCGGGTCAAAAATGACCCGAAGACAACAGGAGGGTTAAAACTTTGCTCCAGATCTACGGCAAAACGCTATGGTTAAGGGCAAAGGCAGGTGAAAAACTGCAACATTTCTTCTAGCTTAGAGAGAGATTAGTGACAAAACTCATACAAACATTAGGGAATTATGCAAACTCTCTGTGCCGAGGCTCCACCTAGATTCAAATCCAATACATTTACATGTAACTCTCTGTGCATATGGTTTGTGACCTAGTCTGTGTGTACATGCATGTGAGTGTGAGTACATCATGTAACATGACAGCATGAAAGATGACTGACTGCGGTGTACTGACAGATCTACTGTCTATCCGCCTGGAGATGGGCAATTAATGCCCAGCCTACGATGACGTCAGTCCCCTTGGGGTTGCATCAGGGTGAGTGGAGTGGTAGATTGAGTTGCTCTTGGGGCTAGAATTCACCACCAACACACCAGAAGTCAGATACAAGTGGCACATACAAATTCAGAATTAATTCTTCTGTTTAATGAGTGACTAGAGGCACATGCAAATGAATGTATGTCCGTATGCATGAGTGCATTGCTCATGGAGGAACGTACAGAACACTGGGTACCAGCTAGGCTCACTATCTCTATCTATTTGCATGTCTGTCCAGGAAACCCGGCTTGAAATGTAGCAGACTGCCACTGCATTTCTCTACTTCAGGTGAAATGGGTACAGGCTACTCAGCTGCCTATGTACGTATGTGTGTCTCTCTCTCCCTCTCCGTTTCTCCGAAAACTGGGAGAAAACATGGAGCCGCTCTCCGCCTCGATAACGCATCTAATCCATCACCAGTGTCAGGCTGAAGAATTCTGGTGTCAGTAGCGAGTGGCATGTAGAAATGTGCTGTGTATATGTGGGTGTGATGGCTCCCACCAGCCCAGCCTGCTGTCTCTTTTGTTCCCGCTCCTGTTGTACAATATAAGCTCCTCTAAGGTGTATGTTAGGTTGCTTGCCTATATGTGTCACTTCCCATTGGACAGACTGAGGCCTGGAGAGGCCTCTCTGTGGGAATGGAGGAGAGGAACATGAGGAAAGACAGGAGAGAAAAGAGGGTGGGCAGAAAACATGGGTAGAAATAGGGTACACAGGGCTAGAAGGGCAGGAGAGAGGTACATTAGAAACAGACACAGGCATCTAAAGAAAGACTACTCCTCACATTTTCTCTCATATAGTGACTCTACTGTATGCCCTTAGTCAATAAAAGGGGCAATTACTTCTTTTTTTTTTCCAGGCAACATAAAGCCTATTTATTTGCTCCTCTGTTCCATCTACAAAGTAGTTAACCCTCTCCTGCAAAACATCTTTCCTTATCTGTTTGGACAACAATGAAGGAGACCACACCAGACAAATCACACATGATAACCATTCAAACGACCTTTTTTTTTTTTTTACTGTCATTGATTGTCAGTGAATATCGAAAAGCAAACGTCCCATTAAATTGATTCTCAGCAAGTCTTAACAACCAATCTTACAGCAGGCGTCTCTATAATAGCTCTATCCGAGACTCATTCGATCCCATTTTAGCTCCGTAATATTGCCATCGCTCTCCGTCACATAACTCACAACCTTAAACATGATTATATCAGCACTTTCCCCTTGTTTTCCCCCCGAAGTCCAAATAGAAACCAGAGACCACAGCATTGCATTAGGGGTCTGTGGTGGGATGAGATCAAGCCTCAACTCTCAACTCCTAAAAACACATATTAAGCACAGCAGCACAATGCAAGGCCTATATTTAGCTCCACATTAAAATACTGAACAGGGGCCAGCACTCTCTTGATGGACGTGGGCCAAGAAGGTTTAGAGTGAGCAAAAATGGACGGGATGAGGTAGGGAGAGAAGGATTTTGTGCTTAGCCCTGTGGAGACTCACTGACACTGCAACACAAAAAATGATTTGAATACACAAGCTAGATATGTTTAAATAAAGGAAAACAATGAGCTCAAAAGTCTGACATGTAATACGAGTGATGAACACAGGGTCATTTTCCTTACAATGTAACGTCACCTACTGTACTGTAGGCTGGAATATTTTCCACTCATATTATTCACACATGCAGCCATGAACCATTCCTTCTTCACTTCTCTCATTGTATAGCATTGGTCTGATCACGTCACTGACAGATGTAACACGTTGTAACTGTTTTTGTGATCTGACATGAAAAAGTTGTACGAACAAAACGCATGGAAAAAGTAGGAAACAAATTAGGACAAAAATATAAAAAATGTTCTTGAATAAGAGAAGTAATGAACATTGGCAAAGTGCAAAAGGGAGATAATAGATGGCTAATCTCAACAGAGACACAGCAGCATTCACACTTCAGGTGTTGACAACTACTTAGTCTTAGCTAAGGTACACCAACAGCACTTTCACAATATACTATAATACAGAGATGAAATGCATGCTTACACATAAGCTCCCACAGTTATATTTATTTCCATGTTATGAGAACACAATACCGCTTCATATAAGCCTGACTTCTAATAATGCTGCCTTGTCTCCAGGGGAAATTATGTTTCAGAAGCGGAGCTCTTACTGCTATGATGCATGTGTTGAAGAAGAAAGAAAAGCTATACTTGTGTTATGTCATAACTGTTACATTCAGTACACAAAACCAAAGCACTGACAACAACATTTTAGACAAAAGTTATTATGTGAATGTCAAACAGTCTGAACCAGGAGAAAATATCATAGCTCCTGTTTTCTCCAACGGCACACTTCCAAGTAGATCACAATGATATTTGAATCAAAAAGTAGCTCAGAAAAGGTTCAGGTGAGGGGCAAATTAGCAGAAATTATTTCAATTTCTCCCACTGGATTTGTGAGATTTAAATGTGGGACGAGATTGGAAGTGAGATAGCAGGAAATTATAGCCAGCGGGATTCGCACAGCAAATGAGTGTATAAAAGCACTTCAATCAAGCCCACCTTTTACACCTGTAACGTGTGTGAGCTTCAATAACCTCCCTATGTGTTCCATGCTGTGGTTGATATATTGTAATGTGAGACGTATTTGCCAGCTATGAGTGAGCATGATTGATTTATAATATTACTAAAAGTCTTTGATACATGCTGGATCTATTAGAGATGATCATTGAGTGCGTTATGAGACATGAGTGTGAAGTGGCCTGGGGAGAAACAAAGGACATACGGAAAGGAGAGAAACACTGAGGTAGGATAGAGACAGCTACACGGTACACAAATGACTTGTAACATAGCAAGATGCATGATACAAAGAGAGAAACATCCTTATTTTTGTATTATTTGATGTCATCCCTGTGTGAAGCTACATTACATCAAAACAATACCACAAATCCATCCCATACCAAATAGATCTCCATAGAGATGGATGTCACAACCTTTCACCTCATTTTACCTCTAACCTACCAAGCTCCCAGCGGCCGTTAGAAAATTACAGCTCCTCATGTAGGTTTCCACAAAGAGCCAGGGGTAGGATGGACTCACACTGTGACCCTTTAACCTCTGCTGGCCAACAGAAACAAAGTAAAGGGGGGGAGGGATAAGAAAGTGGGATGAACTATGAGAGACAGGGATGATCCAATCAGTCCTCTGCAGGGAGATAGTGATGCTAACTGATGAGTTGGGGAAGAGTGATTGGATTGTGTGACCCCATTCAACGTGCTCACAAGAAAAGCAGGCCAAAACCCCAGTGCTGGACAAGAGTTACCATGGTAACCTCTTTCTCCCCTTGGGCACGAGATCAGCAGGGGATCAACTGAAAGTGTGCGTCCATGTGAGTGTGTGTGTTGCATGTGTAGAGGTATGTGTGAAGATATAAAAAAAGCTGTTATGTCATAACTATTGTTTAGGCCAGCTTTGGCTCAGGATGGACTGGTTAAGAGAACGTGCAGATCATTTTTAGTCTGGGTTGGTGTTCCCCAGTAGGAACATGCGGTAACATCAGCTTGCCAGGAAACAACGGCATTCCACCACAAACACTCTCTCCGACAGAAAACAGGATGTGTGGGGTCATGACTTAGTTAAACATGATTTATCTCTGTAGCTTAACAGCCTTTTGGTGAGGTTACAACACTTACATTGTGACTTTGGTATCAGCCCACAAATTTATTATTTTTGGTCTGATGTTGAAACAAAGTTGTTTTTTTCTTTTGGTTAGTTTTTCTGTCCTATTTTCCAGTTGGGATTCCAGTTACCTTTTCTGTAACTTGATTTAAAGACATTTTTATTTTATTTGGCTAGCAAATCACCAGAGAATAACTTAAATAACTTAAAATTATGTTTTAAATGATTACAAATATGTTTCCTATTTCCAATTATTCTCAATTTTGAAACAAATAATGCCACACAATGTAACAACTGTGAGAACCGATCATGGATTTGTTGGTAGGGCAGTTGTCCATAAACCCCAGGATTGGTGGTTCAACTCCTGGCCACAGGCTGAAATGGTCCTGGACAACATACTGAACACTAAAACCCATGATGCCTCAAAAGCAGTTGCCTCTTTACAAGAATTTTTCCAACGGGATTAATAAAGTATCAATCATTGTTATATTGCAACAAGTAATGTAAACCAACTGTTTACATTGTTTGAAAGGCAATAATCATATGAATTAGCCTTTACTAGATTTATTTTATCACCACATAACACTATATCTGATGCTATGCTACAGGTATTAATGATATTGTGCGAGTATGTCTGTGTGGCTTAATTATTCAGCCAATAAGATTAATGTACTTAGCATTAAATGTCTTTGAGTGTAATGCACATGAAAATCAAATCATTAACTGATTTGAGGAACAGCTGTACTGTACATAAATAATAGAGCCATAAAATAAAAATGTCTAGAAGACATTCATGTGTCCTTTCTGTAAAGTGGGTCCAAGCAAGCATGTGTAACGCTGTCCACGCATAAAAAACGCTAATGACTTTCAGGCATTTTTGTCTATGTGTGAGCAACAAGGCCTTGATTCATTAGTCTGCTAATTAGAAAACACTGTGAAGAATGACTTATGGTCCTGTGTACTCAACATTTCTATGCATATTTATAACATTTACTGTGAGCAACACAAAGACACGATCAGACAGGCATATGCATGTATACACAGGTATTCTACAGACTCCATACACTGCAGCTCTGTACCCCTCTTTGCATATTATAGATGCAAAACAGCAATAGGCCTAGATCTTTCTATAGTGATGGTATCCTATCCTGATACAGGGGATCAGAGATACTCATCAGTACAGACATGTGCTGGTGACAAAGTATCTCCCTTTATCCCCCAAACACTCACACCCACACAGTCCCCCATCCTCTCTGATCCCCTCATAACTCATACACATGCTCTGAAGTGGCAGAAGAGGAAAATGCTGTGTATGCAGAATAGACGAGCGGCACACACTCGGGTCAGAGAAAGTTGAACAAGGAGGACAGAGACAGAGGAGGTAGAAATTAATGTACGTGTACATGTGTGTACAGTGCAGCGCGCGTGTTTGTGTGTGATACCAGCCCATTTTGTAGTCTATGAATCTTCACTAAAGCTCTTAAAAATTGCCTACCAATCATGTGTCAGGATTTAGTGCCTGCTTCGCTCCTGAAGGAATAGTCCAGCCAGTTAAAGTATGCTAATTCGGTGGCACTAAATACACTGCTTTAAATGTCAACCTTCCATTATTACACACACTCTGCTTGCCTGCGGACCGGCGCAGAATCATAAAGACACACATGCACACACACAGACACACAAACACAAGCACCGCACACGCACACACACACATACACATACACAAATCAGGCCTTGCGAGGACACAAGGAACATAAAGAGTTATAGATCACAGCCACTTTATAAAATCAATAACTGAATGAACAAAGGCCATTTGCAACAAAGGTGCAATATTAAAGCAGCTTTTTAGGCAATTGATGGGAGAATAAGTGAGGAATAGAAAGATACAGTTCAGAGAAAAGGAGAGAGGAAGAAGAGACTTAAAGATAGAGAGACAGAAGATAAGAGTGAGCTTCGGAGACGGATAGATACAGTTAAGTCAGAGCCAGAGTATAGCTACAGCAAACAGGAAGCAATCAGTAGCAAACAGCCAGCAAGATGCTTGGCACTCCTCTCCAACCAAGGTTGACAGCACCATTAATTCTATTAACCCTATTAGTATTCCATCCACATCACCTCGCTAGGTCAATACACACCTCCATCACGCTGTAAAGCTTCTGCTTCCTTCTTCCATATGCAAAGAGACTGGTGAGCAGTGGAGGGTTCAGAGATGGAGTGATAAATAGAAGACCAAACAGTTCCACTTCCCCTGCTCATGGTGCAGACTATAATGACCAGCCAGCTCTTTCAGAACATCTCTGTCCATGTCTCTAACGCATACAGAGACACCATTTCAATTTTTGACTTACTCTACTTTACTCTTTGAGTAATGAAACACATCCCTCCTTGACAGACAGACTTATCACAATAACTACAGGTGCTACTGATGGCAATAACAATGGTGCAATTCTATCAAGTTCTCCCAGGAAGGAAGATACGGGTCAGCAGGAACAATACCAGGAACTGATGTCACCATTCATTTTATTATCTACACCTGTACTTTTCCTACTTTCCTACTACTTTCATCTGCTGTGAAAAAGGGCCATTCAATCGCTCTGAGGGGCCACAGGGCTGGAACACGCCTCCTGTGGAGGACCATACACGAGCTCCTCTGCAGGTGAGTGCACTCTGCCCGCAACAATCAATGTGTTCACACCTGGCTCTCATTTGCACTGATGCTCTCTGCACAAAGGAGGTGCTGTAGAAGAAAAAAGCAGGCGAAACACAAGCGTTACTGTTCGGTGTCAGATTCAGTATTGTTGTGTGTTGTACAGCACATTTGCTGAGTTCTACTTGCTGTTACATTGTTTTTGGATTATAAATGTGTTGGTTAATTGTTGCAGCATTTTGAAAGGAATCGAAGAAGAAAGTGGTTGGGGTTGGGACTTTCTCCAACCAATGAGCTGATAACCAACAAAGAGGCACACACGAGAACGAGACAAGATCCAGTTCACTAGGTCTTCCCCTACTCCACACTCATCTGAGATGGTATATTCCAGCTTAGTTAATAACATCATTTATGTGAAGACTTGCAGGATTAAAGGAAGACAAAAACTAATGAAATCACGCTTTCTGCAAACAGGATGGTGTAGCCTTGAAGCTGCTCTGGTGGTGATGTATAGTTGGAGCAGATCATGGGAAATGAGCTGAGGTGTGTGTGGCAGCCTAAAGGACACCCCTCTCCTCCCATCTTGCTCCCCTCTCCTCCCCATCCGCCTCCAGCTCAGGGTGGGTGAGTGCAGTTGCCAACAGACACTAGCGTACCAAGTATGTAGGACAGCGCCATTAGGGCATTAGTGCCGGTCAGCAGCCAGCCAGTTTGTGTGTGTGTAGCCTGTGCGGAGAAGAAATTGGGGATGTGCAATAACACCCTGAGGGAGGAAACACAATCTGATTCTGTGTTTGATTGGTGCATATTCTGAGGATTTCAAAAATCCCCCCAACTTATCCGTATCAGCATATTGGGGTGTACATGTTTAAGCATGTCTCTGCATAACATTTTAATGTCAATGTGAGTTTGCCTGAAAATTCACACAACTGTGTAAATGTTTTTTTCTCTTTATCCAGCAAGGCATATAACCGCAAGGAATTAAAACTAACAACTCTATGCCCCTTATTCTTTCCTGCTGCCACATTCACACATACACTCCCTGTTCTATACTCTAGCCTTGAGCTACAGTGAGAGTGAAAGTATAAAGGGTTGTGACAGTTCTCCCTCTCCTCCACATATACAGTTCATCTACAGCACTGAGGGGCAATCTCTGCTGTGTCTGTAGCTGAGAGAGGGAGCGAGCATGATCTTTCCCGCTGTCTGGCCTGACTGATTCATGGCCATATTACCTGAGGGATTAGCTATTTCCTCTGTATAAATCCACTTTTGTGAGGTAATGTCTAGCATTAGCAGCGGGGGCCGTAGAGGGTTTTGTTACACTAAAAATCTTCTGCCAAAAAGCATACAGGAATACTGTGAAATCCAAAAAGGAAGCATGTTACATAATATACTGTCATTTTCCCTTCCTCTTGCTTTATCACAACTCGGCCAGGTTCACGATGAGATCATTCTCCGAAGCGGAAATGTTCACCATCTTTCACGCATTTATGCTTTCAAATTCTGAATTTAAAGCTGAATGTAATTGTTACCTTGATTGAAATGAACTACTCAAATATGCAATGAGCTGGCAAATTGGGTACAGCGTCCTTTATTGTCTTTAATTAGCTTAAGAAACTAAGCTGCAAGATCCACATCAAACAATACCCGCTTTCTCCATTTTGTCTTTTCATGAGCTGACCACAGACTCCGGCCAGACGGCTTCATGTTTGGGTACTTCGGTCTAGATCCCCCCATAACTCTCTGGCTTCCTGTTATCCCACATCTGTGCTTTTTTGTCCTTTGTGGAAAAATACCTCTTTTCTTTAGCCCTTTCTCCCCACATCTTCCCTCCTTGTTCTTCTTACTGTACAAACCACATAAATGTTTGGGTCAACAAAAACCTAAGCAGCTTGTTTTTCCATCTTTGAAAGCGAAAAGGGCGGGCACGGGTTGAGTGAACGGCCTTGTGGGAAGGATTCATAGCAAGTTGATATAGTGTGTCTACATTTCTCGCCCCCCCGACTGCTGCTTACACACTCTTTGTTCCCCTACAACAAGAGACTAAATAACTGTGTCCATATGTGGGAAGTAGCTATGAGGAGAAAGAAGAGGAGGAGGGAGGAGGAGAATGGGGTGTTTGGTTGGTTAACGGTTTCTGGCAGACACAGGGAGGTATTTTCTCCGTCTTAGACAGAGCAGACAGTGGATTCCCCCTTGAGACACAGATAGACATACATGCACCCACCCTCCCTGAAGGGACTGTTAAAAAGGAAAGGTCATAGTGCATTCAAAATGAGCTAGGAGGACAACAGTTATGCACTCGATTCACCGTCCCAACCAGCGCGGAGTTTGAGAGGAGAGAGAGAAGGGCCGAAAACCGCTGATGGGCAGAGAAATAATGTACTCATTACACACTGTTGTGGTCCAGAAAAAACAGCGTTAGGATCAGTTTCAGCTGGGTACAGGATATCCCACTGTACCTGTGAGGGTAAAACATCTGTGATGTCTAAACTGCTAAAAGTATTAGCAGCATGTACATAAACTCAACAGTGAAGAACTGATCATTTCAGTTTATTTTTTTACAAGTTACACAAAAAGGTTAAAGCTTTTTGTTAGCATAGCATACATTGTATGTTACATCAAGAGGATTGATTGTGTATAGGGAAACTCCTGGGTTTTACTGCAGAGATGTCATATGTTTTATGTAGGCATAAAGCAAGAAGGGGTGAGGAGGGGAAGTTGAGGTCAAAGGTTGCTAAATCCCTTCATAAGCTATTTCATGTGAAAAGGGAATGAAGCGTGTTGGAGGTTCAGGAGGAAATATTAATGCGGCAGTCATGGTATCATGAACTGCTTCCTGGAGGAGTTAATCTGTCAGATCTAGACAACAGTATGTCTTTAACCAGATTACCTCACAGTAATCGGCTAAACACCACTGCAAAGAATTCACACTAGTGGCTAGTCAATAATAATATCATGACATCAACCAATCCTCTGATTCTATATAAATTACATTGTCTAATCTACAGTATATCCATAGGTCCCAGACATCAGCAAAGCCAGGATCACCTACTGTAATCCTCTGGGTGCAGCACAATAGGGAATCACAATCTCAATTCCTTACAAAAGCACAAAGCTGGTGGTGAGCAGATGTCAAGTGTGTGTCTGTGTGTGTTTGCGTAAACGTTCATACATGCATAAACGTTTTTCAGTCTCTTGGGTGTCTCTCGGTCTGTGCCCCTCCAGTGAACACGTGCGTAGCTTGAGGCCGAGGGGTGTGGTGTGGAGGCCAGACAGAGGCAGGGGGTTTAGAGATGAGCGTGAGGAATGCAGGGTCCTGAGGGCAGTGACGGAGATGGACTGGGGTGAACAGACAGACAGCGATATGGAAAGACAAGCCCCCTCCTAATCATCCAGCACTCTCCCCATATGAACCCCTTCATATAACTCATCTGTCTGCCTCAGACTTTCCATTTATTTATTCTGCCCTTTTCTTAATGCTTGAGTGATGTCAGCCAAAAGGCAGTTGACTATAAATGGTGCATTCCTTTGCCATCTGAATGTGTTTGTGTGCACCTGCACGTGTCTCAGTGTATGTATGCACATGTAAAGTAAGGGATTCAAACAACAAGTATGCTAACTGGGCATGGCTGAAGCTATGAGGTTGGAGCAGAATAGGTGGATATGAGGTTGGGGAGGGGAGCGGAGGGAAAAAAGGGTCACACATCAGCAGTTGTGTGAAGGCCTGCCGTCCCTACTTCCTGCCTAAGATTGGTCTAAAGGGAGGCCCTCCATAATTCAATAACAATAATCCCCAATGAAGCCCAATAAAGCAGGCTGCTGTGGGGCGGAACTAACTGGCCGTACGCCTCCTCCTTCTCCAAATCATTGGTCCATCACTGATTGGCGAGAGAGACTGGGATGGTGAAATGGCGTAGTGGGGTGGGGGTCTGGGGAATAGGCCCAGCTGACATGCCGCCTGCAGCCAGGCAGACAGACAGAGACAGAGATCCTATCTATCCCTCCCTCCCTTCTCTCTAGCCACACATCCTCCCTCCTGTCGAACCCCTGCCCACCTCACCCCAGCCCACCTTCTCCTGCTGAGCAGGACACTGATCCAAGGAGTGCAGCTGCCTACAGTAGTTCCCCGCCATGCCATGACTGTCACCTTGGCCTGCAACCCACCACACAGACAAACAATCACACACACACGGACAATTGACACCTGAACAGACAGGCATATAGATGCAAATATAGAAGCATGTCTCTGTAGACGGTCACACATCAGTCACATTTCAGTCAAATCAATTACTCGTCCTATATAATGTAGCTTGACAGCTGTCTGACCTCTGGAATCCATAAGATGATTATTTACATTATTATGTTCATGTTGCACATCCAGCTCTACAATACATCACCTCAAGTATAGAACTCATTATGGAAAAAAAGAAATATTAAATTTAGAGTTTGTTTTTTTTATATAGTCATTATGTTGTAAGTTCATAGGATAAGTTATTATGGTTAAACAGTGAAGTGCATTGTTGCCCACATGCATGATTTTATACTCTGTGTCTCTGTGTTAAGCCACTCAGTCTATGTGAATGATGATGACTTCATTAAGAGCTTATTTTGGTTTACACTTGCATTACGACGATCAGAGCTGTTGCAACGCACGATGCACTGTATTGTTGGGATCGCCATTTGGTTGCTCAGTCAACCAGTGTCTGGGCAAGCCCGTTAGACTTACCCAACTACGATGACACAAACAATACAGTGAGCAGCTTAGATGAGACCAAATTGTCTCTAATGGCTTCATAAGGTCTAGAGATGTAATACAGCAGACAACAAACAGTAACTAAGGTATAAGAATGTACTCATTAAAGTTAATTGAAACACGGTGCTTTCTCATGTGAGTTACATCTTTGATCTCAGAAACAGCTAATTTGCTGTTTCATGCACAGTGTGTGCGTTTGTGTGTACGTATAGAACGTAAAATGGAAAATGTATTGCTTTCCAGTATTTCCTTTGGTTTGAAATGGTGGTGGTGCAGTGGTTTGCAACAACGTTCCGTATTCAACCATGCAGAGTCTTCCTGTGTGGAGTTTGCATGTTCTCAAAGTCCAAAGACGTGAAGGCTGGATTTTTTTGTGTGAATGTGGTGTACCTTATCTCTCACCCAATGTCAGCTGAAATCAGCTCCAGCTCCGCTGTTGCCCTCTAAAATGATTTGCGGAATAGGTAATGGATTGATAGAAATTATTTTAGTTTAAGAAAATCTGATTCCCAACCAACTGGACTGGACGTACACCACCAGTCAAAAGTTTGGACACACATAGGAATTACCATGTTCTTCATGAAAAGACACATGTCTTCAGTTGTGTTACCATCATTGCACATGGTTTTCTAATGATCAGTTAT
>JAUMHL010000028.1:21768102-21839883 GCA_032362345.1 Sandelia bainsii | reverse complement strand
ATGTTATGAAATCTGCTTTTCTTTCACAAACATGGTCATTTCTGTGTGTGTCCAAACTTTTGACTGGTAGTGTATATGGGAATTCTTTTAGACAAAGAAAGGTAGGAACTGTCATTTGTCAGCATCAGTCTAAAAACCTGGACAGCTGTCTTTCATAAATAAATTTCATAATTTAAATTTCAATAATTTCATAAACAAAGTTTTTTGCCTCTAACAGACTGTGGCTCTTAGCTCGTCAGCTGAGGGAATAAAGGCACCATTTTTGATGTACCTAACATATTTCGAAATTCTTGTGGTGAAACAAATACTTTAGATACAGTCCCTGAGGTCATATCAGCTGATGTAGTACATATATCCTTTGCTTTTCTATACAGTAGAATTTGCATCTACAACCATATATCTGCATGTATGTGTGTGTAGGTTCATGTACATGCATGCCTTTGCTCCCAAGTGTGTCAGCAGGGTACTGCCTGTTGACAGACGAGAGCTGTGCTGTGAGGTCTAAGAGAGGCCTGACAGATCTGTGACAGAGTGTGCCTGAGGAGAGAGGCCTCCACATTAATCCTTTCTCATACATGTTAACTATACTTGGATAGTCCCATGCTGAGATGCCTTAAACGCAGCCTGGTACAGTTCAACATGAGAGCCCCAGACCCTCATGAGAGCCCCAAAACAAGCCTCCTAGGACCAAAAGAGACCTCTTCAACACATGATCTCACAGAAATCTGCAAACACAGGGATGCGTGCTAGCAAGCAAGTACACCCACAATCATTTACACACAGTGAAAGTCAGAGCAGAGCTATGATTAAGCAAGTAGACTGGTAGGCTGAAAATACAGACACAGAGCTAATGCAGCAGTTGGGGAAAAAAGAAGACAGTTTATTTAAGCTGTCTGAAATAAGTGGTTGTTTTAATGATGAGGAGGCCATGAGCTAAGGCTGTGTAAAAAAAAGAGAAAGACAGCGTGCAGTCACTTTTGTTTTGGGAAGCCATAAAAAGCACTTTACATCTATTCTGGCCAGGAGTGGTTCAGAGTTCCAGACCAGTTAAAGAAAATATAGTTGTTGTGAGTGGAGAGAGCTTTGGAGGCAGCTCTGTGATTGGTCACAGTTGGCATATTTGCTTGGTGAGGACACTTCCTCTCTAGCGGGTTTCCTAAAGAATGTTGCAGCGTGAGAGGTGCTGGCCAAATGGGCACCTCATTTGGCACCAAAAACAGCTCTGTTTAAATATAGTCTTGTGCCAGAAGTAAAAAGGGAAGCTGAAACATCTTCATTCAGACGGTCCCTGAGCAGGATTTTAGTGTTGCTTCATTACTTTCTTAGAGTAAATATTGAGAGCAGTTTAGCCAATAATGATTCATTTCTTTTTACCACACAGCAAGGTCAAAAGAACAGAACAGAATGAAATACATTTTAAACAAAACTGACAGCACATGAGATTTTAAAGCCCGAGACATCAAAAGTGTTTCATACTCCCAGTGATCCTCAACAAAGTCTGAAGCACAGTACACTGGGCTGATGTTGACACGGCTTGAAGGGGAAGGCGTGATTACTTTGAGGAGCTGAATATGTGCTGTCTAATCCACTCCTTGTGGGAACCTGTAATGCAGTCTGATACCTGTTAAGAGTACAGACACGCAGAGTCCTCTGTATTTTGCCTGCAGTCATGCCTTCCGAACGGCTCTTCTAGGAGCAGTACAATAACTCATTATGAGTCACAGACAGTCTAACATCTAACCCACTACATTAATGCTGTAAACACAGGATATGATGGTTGTGGTGCAGTAATACACACACACGAGCACACACGTACTCACACACAGTCAATTAAGGAAAGGAAGACAAAGGGGGATCAGACGTTAAGAACAGGCCTTGGGCTGTTTTTAGTCAGTCAAGGGAAGCTGACCAGCAGCAAAGCAACAAGATAACTGGCTGAACCAAGCAGACACAAGATGATGAAATGATACTGTCCATGGACATTGAATGAAAGATTTTAATAAGCTTTTTGTGTAGTTTGGAAATGTGCTATATTTTGAATTAATCTCATCTATCAGCACTATTTGTCTGTAATTGCCTACAGGTCTTATCAACAAGAAAACACAACCAGAACAAAGACCTTGGGATGTGCCTGGGCCTGGGGCATTCCACTGGCCTAACTGGGCTAAATTTGCTCTGCATGTTGTGTATGATTTGTATGTGTGTGTGTGTGTGTGTGTATGAGCGCTGTATGTCTGTGCATGTGTGTCGCTCCTGTGCTCACACGCCTACTAAACAAACACATTTCACCTTGCTCATGTCAGATTAAAAGCAACAGGGAGCTCAACGAAGCCACAGGAGCAAAAGAGGACTGACTTATAGGTTGGATGTTGATGTTTTAATTAAATCTTTGCTATTTTCATGTAATTTCGCTGCCATTACTTCTGTGCCTCTCTCCTTCAATTCCTTTGTCCCTACTGAAAAACAGGAATATCAGGCAGCTAGAGAGCAGAGGAAGGATTATATTGAATCTGTCCCACATCAACATCACACAACAACCCCCCAATCAAGCGAATAATGAAGATGTGAATTTGTGTGTGCACAGGTGTGTGTGTGTGTGTGTGTGTGTGACGACAAATGAATGTTGGTCTATTTAGGAAGGAATGAAAGACAGATTTCAACAGCCTGTATGCTGAACAATAGGGCCAATCAGTCTCAGATCAGGCCTGATTAGAGGATGAGCTCACTATAGGTGAGTATGCAGCGGTGATATCTCCCCAAGAGTACAATGAATCACAGTCATACAAAGACTCAACACTCTCATCAATTGTTTCTTCAAAGATAGACTGAGTGAGCACTTGTGCTAAAACAGCGTAGAGGGCAAGAGAACAAGAAGCCATTTTCCAAAACAGTCTGAGGGTTCCATGTTGATAGCCTTAAATGGAATGAGCCGAATAACAATTTGGCAGTGTGAAATAGCACTATTCTCATCACATCTTTTCATCTGTGGAGTGACCAGAGAGAGAGACTGTGCGGCAGGCTAATGAGCTAGTTAAGGTGGCAGTAAATGTCATCCTCCTCTGGCAGGTCCCAGGCTGCAGCATTGCTACAGGCCATTACCTGGACAGGAGCGCATAAAGCTTGCGTCAGCAGTTTGTGTACAGCCTGGCATTCATGCGCACACACACACACACACACACAAAGAAAGAGTGTAGTGTATACAAACTGCAATGCCACAACCCTTGTATATAGTATGCATTACATTAAAAGCTTAACTGGATCAGGTTGAGGAAAAAGTGTATGAGCTGAGGAGACACAGTCTTTAGTCGTTTTTAATCTTCTTTCCATTGACAGGAACTGTAATGAGTAAAGAGCTTTTCTGGCTGCTTTCCACTCAGGTGTTGACCATGGTCTGCTGGCTTGTTAGCTGCTTGGTCAGTTAGTTTGACCTCTACTAATTTATTCTCAAGTCCATCTGGATGGATTGGATTTCCAAATTGGATCACTGTGAGTTTCACTGAAGAGTGAACAAGGACAAAGTCTGAAGGTGTTCGAAGCTCTGTCATGAATGGACGCTGGAACAAACAGCTTGTATCTGCTGAATCAAGCCAATTTATTTGCTTTAAAAATCAAGTCAGTGCCCTTTAAAGACAGACAAAGACACACAGCCTGTGGGCACAGATGTCCATAGTGAATTTCAAGGATAAAAAGAAGCAACTGGAGATGCAAGGACAGTGTATATAAATTAACTCTATCTAGCCCTGAATTTACTTAGAGGCCATACAGCCAGCCCATAAAACTACAACACAGGCACCTTGTTTTCCAGGGCAAGCTGACTGCTTGAATATAAACACAATACCTAACAATAAGTCCTCGTGGGTTTAAACATGCCGTCACATCAGTGCGTCAAGTCCCATGTTTATTTGACTCTGATGATGTTGAAGTCCATATGAGCACCTTGTCCAGCTCGTTGGTGGTCTCTTGGCTGTAACTAAAGCCCTTTTCAGATATGGGATATCTAACATTGCTGGCTTCATCAGTCTGTTAAAGGTCATGCAGACATTCAATTGTGATGGGTTACATGTGCAGTATTTGCCACATGTGTGACAGTATAATGTATGAGGCCAGAGTTTTCTTTTTTTTTATTGCTCTTTTGGGTAAAACAATGTTTTTTAGTGAGCTGAACTTCCAATAATGTCGGGATTAGGTTACAGCTTTTAAAACATCAATTCCCAGACTGTGGTGATCAGTGAGTATCAATGTCCAACTTAACTATATTGTAACCTTGTACGTTATTACGACTGCACACAGTTTACACATGTGCCAAGTCGAAAGCAATACGTCAGTGTTATAGGCCCGACTCAGTAAGCTTTTGCAGAAAGTGACCCAGGAGTTCATTCAGACATGGAGCCAACAAGTACAGACGCTATCAGATTAATGGAAAGGAGTGCATGTCCGAAAAGGAAAGTCACAGAAAAGAGCATTGACAATGTCGAATTGACAGTCTGTGCACACATTTTCCCCACTTTCACACCTTGAACCCAAGTGGACAATTATTCCAGCTCTTGTAAAAAAAAGGAGAGCCTCCTGCATTCACTCCATTCTCTGAGGCCCACGAACAAATAAACTTTATTTGGTCTTAAATAAAGCCCAGAGCTCCTCTGGATTTAAATACTCTCTAGCTCTGCTTTCCCACTGGTTTCAATACACCTCTGGGTCCAGCGTATGGAGTCAGGCCGCTGCCCATATGGTCCCCACTGGATTAGGCTAAGAAGCCTGGCCACATAATGGTGAGGCCCAGGGAACCATTAAAAACCCATTAATTGTGAAGTTTGAAGCTCCTTACGGCAATGATATGCTAATATTTCTTAGCAGTAGAGATGGACTGAGAATGAGAAGCAGCCAGACGCAATAGGAGAGAAACACACCAAGTGAAGAGGAGGGGGAGAGGAAAATGTGTAACGGTGAAAAGAGAATCTGTAGACTGTTCCAAGTCACTTTAACTCCCAAACATCCACTTGTCTGCCAGACACAAACGCACACACAACACTGGGTGAGAGGGAGCACTGGAGAATAAAGAAACAGGGAGAGCAGAGGATAGAGAAACTCCAGGCAGCTGAAGACAAAGAGGTCAGTGTTGTGGAAAACATGGAGTCTGACATTAAAGTCACGCAGTTCAACTTACTTACTAGTGCCAGAAAAGATCTACATGTACTGGGAGAAAAAAAACCAACAAAACGGAGAGAGTAGGACAGATGGGCAGACAAAAAAGTGAGAAAAACAAAAAGGGAAACAGGAAGTCACTGAAAATTACACAAAGATAGATAACAAAACCTGCCATCTGTATATCTTTCCATCTCCCATTGTAATAAAAGCATTTGATAGCATTTATTTGTTTTGTGGCCAGGTGGCAGGGAGCAAGGAAATTCTGCTTATCTCTACATTCCTCTGTACTGCAGAGTGGATGGGAAGAACATTAGAAAGGCTAAGTCCCCGCCAAGCAGATTAACCAGAGCCAGCCAGGGGACCAGAACACAGATTTGGGAGGCATCGCCTAAATAAGATTTAGGCTTTTCACTGGCAATTACTCCCTGTATACATTTCAATGTGTAACTCAGAATGCAGCTGATGCTGTCCTGGCTCTGAAAAGGACCTTGGTTAATCTAAAACTCGCCACTGTACCAGGAGCTTACAGTCTGTTTCCCGCTGAACACAGCAGTTGTGCTGTTTACATGCAACACTCCTCTCCTCCTCCAGAGTTCCTTTAACGCGAGAAGCAGGGCTACTTGCTATTCATGGAAAACCACATGTGTATAATGAAGATGTCACTATTTCAATGTGAAGTGTACACGTCACATTACAGCACAGCTGACATGACAGAGAAATCAACGCATCAGCATCAATAACCACCGTAGCCACAATAAAGGAAGTACCACAAGAGCAGCTGTAATGAATCTTTTCTCTTTGTGCGTCTAGGATGCTGATGAAGGGAAAGGAGACTGGTCTTGTCATTTCCCTGTTGGGCCCTTGGGAGCCAGGTGTGTCTCTTTAATGGAGGCATGTGGAGACTAACGTAGGTTAATGAGCTATGCAGGCCCCAGAGGAGATAAGCATTATAGGCTATATGAGATCCCCTCTCATCCCTTCATCCCTCCATTTGTGTCAGACCCTGGGAGAGAAAGGAGGAACAAAGGAGGATGTGGTGGAATGGAAGCAGAAGTGCAGAGAGAGTGAGAGAGAGAGAGAGAGACCAGGATAGAATAGAGAGAGCGAAGGATAGAAAAGACAACAAACGGAGCCAAAGAGAAAGCCAGGTCTGCCAGCCTTTTAAAACAATTAAGGCCTGGATGAGACTCACTCTAAAGGGTCCACTGCCAAGCAAGGCCCAAATGTGGCAGTAAAGGGAAAGCTTAGTGAGAACCGGCCTAATCAGAAACAGACTCTCTACAACAACAAACCAAACCACACACACACACACACACACACACACACACACACAGGAAAGTCGACACTTCACATATTAAAGCTCAGCATGGAGGGAAAAAAGCCTGTGGAAACATCAAATTGTAATGAGGAACAGACTCAGTGAATGCATAAGGGACAGAAAGGAAGAGACAGAAAGACACAGAGATGTAATGACGACAAAGGAAAAGGCAGATTTTAAGTATAGTGGAAGCCCAACCACAGATCTCCTTTTGAGCCAGTTATATAGAGTGTTTGTTGTGGGGTTGTACTGTATACCTTTACTGCGTTCCTCCCTTTTGTCTTGCTCTCAGATGTGGTTTAGTCTTTTGTTCGGCTGTCTGCGGTTGCATCATACTATAAGCTATGAACTTAAAGCAAGCAACCATCTGAGCACGCTGTGTGTGCTCTGCTAAGATACTGCCTAGAGAATAGAGAAGTGCGAGTGTGTTTATGTGTTTTCTGTTGAGGTGGTTGGAAATAGAGGATACAGAGAGATGAGAGAGATGCAGGAGGAAGGAGGAAAGAAACACAAGAAAAATAGAAGGGATAAAGGCAAGAGGTGAGAAGATGAGTTGAGGAGGAGTAGGGAGAAATGTGGGGAAATAGAGGTGGGAGGAGATAAAGCTTCAAGAACAGCAGAGGGTGAGGGGATGCGGGAGGTGTGACCAGGTTTGTGCCCAGGAGCATAGAGCATAGCAGAGTATGTGGCACAGCCGATGAAGAGGCAGCTTCACATTCCAGGCTTGATCCCGTATAAGCCCTGTCTGTTATTGCAGATCTGATATGGAAATAAGAGGCCAGAAGGGGGCTTCCAATGGCCTTATAAGGGATTGTGGCTTGGTCTGGATGGATCGCTGGTGAAAAGCCGTGGAGAATGAAAAATACAGAGAGAGAGAGAGAGAGAGAGAAGGGGAGAGACATGAACGGGGACTGGGCATTTGAGTAAAACAACACGATGAGAACAGAAACAAAGAAGCTGAAAAACAGATTCAGAAAATAGTCGTAGAAGCAGCAGAGTATGAGATGAAGAACGAAAGAGAAAGCTAAGACGCTGCCTTTCCGGTGATGTTCTTATTTTTTCTCCTCCTCTGATGTTGCTGCAATGATCTCTGGTCTTTGAAGGGGAGGATTCATCAGAAGCCCAAGAACACAAACAATTTCCTTCTCGTCACACTATAGCAAGCTTAGCAATAGAACCCAGCACAACTAGATTGGTACAATTTATCCTGCTACCTTTGTTTCAGACTGAGCCCCATAGGTCCACTTCGTTGTAGGATTTTTCTCCACAGCTAGAAAGAATAACTTCACCCTTGAGACAGACAGCAGAGTTAACAAAGCAACACTCAATGAACAAAAGAATAGATGTTTACTGTGTTAACAGCCCAGGCTGTACTGATCGCAAAATGAACTCAGTAAAATCCATGTTCAGTCATTATCTATTTTCCAACTGAAGCTTAACAACAACTGTTGGGTGTATCCCTTTATTCTACTCACTTTGATATTCAGTGTGTTTAGTACTAACAGTATTTCCTAGTCAAGATGTTCAGACAGTGGGAGCCAAGATCCTGCTGGGAAACCTGATCAGCCACGCTAATCTGATCAGCCGCACTTTGTTCAAGGGTGTCTTACTTAAAGAGGACAGCACTCGCAGCATGGCGTAACCCAAACACCGTCCTATCCCCTTTCAGCCAAGAATCCTGGAGAGCCAACGTAGTCATCTGATCTTGCCACACCTTTGAATCCAACCACCCACCCTGCCCTAAGCACATCAATCCAGCCGTCAGCCTAAACACAGCAAACCCGCACCGAATTGTTCGGTCAACCACAACAATCTGGGATTATTAGGATGAAAACTCATGACACAAGTGTTTCCCATTTCCTAATCAGTTAGAAGGCAGAAACCATCTGCTCATCCCCAGTGTATGCATGCCTTTGTGTGTGATGAAAATAAAGTGAAAAGCACATAGTGTCTTCTGAATGTGATTAAGGGATTTCTTTGCACCTCCCTCATACAAATAAGTAAAATCTCTATGTGCACCACAGCAACGAATATAATGCCCATGTGTATATGTAAAAAAATGACCCAAACTACTCATATCCTGAGCGTCATATGCTGTGCACACATGTCAAAATTAAAAAGACTCATTACACACTCAAAGAAATACTTTAGGGAGGCCACATGCAAATGATATAGACACGATCTTTGCCCTCTAATCACCACATTTAAATGACACCTAAAACTGGTTTGTCTGCTAATTCATTATCACAGTCAGCTAATATAAGCCAAACACACACGCACACGAACAAGACGCACCCCCTCCGTCCATACACCCCGCTGAGCCGACAGCTGTTTCTAGCAGCACCAAACTGCGGTTGCCAAATACACCAAAACACTTTACTATAACTGGCGGTAACACGTAATTCCCCACAGAAACCCCCTTTTTAAACAGAGGAAAAGGGAGGAATGTTGATGGTTTGCCGCTGTGCTGTGATTCCATCAAATCACCACCTCTATGTGTCTCTGACTGCTAATCCAATCTGACACGGGGCGCCTATGTCACCAAGCGAAAGGGTGTTTCACCCCTGCCTCTGGCCATGACCCTTACCTTTAGTCAACTTAGCAGAGGCCCAGATAATGTTTTCCCAACCGCTAACCATTAGAGTTTAATGAATAACAGGTTGCTGGTTCCAGTTCAGCTCTTTGATATTATGACCTCCTAAATGCCCTCTCGGTGGCCTGGCATGGGCTTTGTGCTGACGCAGGTGCTTTTCACAATCATAGACAGGCCCTTGCTCTTTTCTCTGTCCTTCAGTTCTTTAAATAGAAAGCTGCAATTTTCCTCATTAACATTACGCAGAATCTGTCCAGCAATCTATCCACCCACACATGCTGAGATATCACATACGTATTTTACATGGACTATATATTCTCTTTATATTATATCCCCATTCAAACAATATCTGCTGTCTGTTGCCTGTCATGCTGTATCTTCCTCTTCCTGCCATTATTTCGATCTCACCAGACACAGTGTGGTGTGTAATGGAATTATATGGCCGTGACATTGAGCTTATTTCACTGCTCATGCGGTCAGATAGTGACCCCATCTTTGTAAGAAGCATACCAAAAGTAAACTGCAACCTTATATTGACTCACAGTCAGTGAATAAAAGGTGAATAAGTTGTTGTATTTTTCTCTGCTGAAAACATGAGTGAAGCTATATGAATATAAATAACCAGTGGTAAAGAAAAGGAGATCAAGAGACTTGAGTAGACGCTCTGGGCAGTGAGCACTGTACAATATGTTGCACTCTACACAGAAGGAACTGTCCAATCACATTAAGACTGTAGCCATCGTTGCTGAACTATTAAGGGGGAGTGTAGGATGACAGCTCCATTTCATGACAGCATGAGGCCAAGACCTGACATACAGCTGTCAAGAGAAAAGGGATGACCCACAAGTGTGTGCGTGAGTGAGTTAAAGGCTACAAGTGACGAGCAGGTAAAGGCTAAGTGAGTGGAGATTACCAGTGGCTTGAAATATTATCACATGCTATTAGCACTGTATCACTGTTCATTAGGCTGATGCCTAGCTGGGGTTACTTGACAGCCCTGCGGTTAGAGCGGGAGAGATGGAGAGCTAGACAAAGAGAGAAACAAGGAGGCAGACTGTGCCCAGAACAAATGCAGAAAGGAAATTGGAGCAAGAAAAATCAGGGACAATGACAAAGGCCTGCTTGCCTCGATCATTCACTGTCAGACATTCAGTGTCCAGGTTTCAGAGTTAAATATGAATATGACAGATGAAAACACAACATCTGCTGGCAACAAAAGAGAGGGCATGGCATATTACTACAATCTCTATTTTTTTAGTCAACATCCATAATAAATGATAACCACATGACTTTACAATGTCAAAAAAATATATATCAAAGAATTTATTTGTGTAGAGCCCATGAAAGATCCCAGTAAACAATGTGTGACTGTAGAAATGCATTAAGCTGTGCTGTCGCCCAGACAAGCTTAACTCTAAGGGCCCTGATAACTGCTGCTGTCTTGTATGAAGTAGTAGACAGAGGAGCAGTAAAGCCGTCTCACTATCAGACAGAAACATTAGTCGCTGTCACACTCAGTTTGCCTTCGCACAGACAACAGTTTAGTATATCATCAAAGTCAAAACAATTCTCATTTCTGAGATCTATTGGAGCTGTGCAACTTGAAAAGACACTTGAAACGGAAGTGCACATTTGCAAAGTAGATGAGAGGAACGCTGTTTTGGTTGCTTGAGTAATCTAGAATCATTATGCATGCTATCAGACACATAAACAATGTGGGGTTCGTTTTTTTAATTTCCTAACAGCTTCTAATGAGGATGATCATCATGATGCATGTAAAATAGGGAAAATTAATCAAGAACTTCAAAAAGATTTCCTCTGTTGTGGGTCACTGTTCCAAGTTTTTGTGCAAGTTCACAAAATAACAGTCTCCTCTTTCTCCCCCTCTGTCCTTCCTAGTCCCCCTTTTATCTAATTTTGGACCACTCTAAGAGCCAGCAGTAATGAATTGGCTAATCACAGTTATCTGGCCCATTCAAGTGCTTTGTAAAGCAAATCAATAAGCCCTGGCCCTGAGCCAGCCATCTACTTTGACAGACGTTGCTTGCTAATCTATTTCTGTTTTTTGTTTTTGTTTTTCCTTTTTTTTCTGTGGTAAAGATGTTTACTCTATGTCTGTCCCATTTTGTCTCCATGTACTTCAGCAAGGTCAGGGGGAAAATTGAAGAAGAAAAAAACAAACAAACTCATACTTCATGCCAGCTGGCAACTCACAGGACAAAAGTCAACCACTAAGTGCTTAAAGTTCATTTGACAGAGAGAGAAATTTTCTTTTTGATTGGTAGAACTGTTGGAAGTCACTGGAGTTCTGAGACTTCAGGCAAGGAAAAAAATAACAATAAAAATACACCCGCACCATGCTGTTTCCACAGTAACAGATCAATAACAGCGACACAACAACTGATAAGAATTTCTATGAATTTCAAATGTTCTCCCTGTGGTGCCTACATTGGCTGCAGACTAAACAGGAATATTGATAGGCCGTGAGGCACAGCTCCCTTGCATAATGTTTTGGACATGATTTTTGTTTTTATTGCACATAAAACATTTGATTTCCAGGGTTAGAAATATCATATTCATAAGAATGGAAATGGCCACTTCTTACACTTTGAAATATTTGTGAATATTCACCCTTATTTTCACTTGAATTTACCCTGAAACTGGGTAACTAGTAGCGTTTGATGTAGCTTCCCCATGCTAATGAAGCTACTGATTCCGACATTGGTGAAAACCACACAATGTACTCCCGCCTTCATAGCATGAATCCCAGGCCCAGCCAAGATCTATAGCTTCTTTACCCTTTAAGGGCTCAAGTACATCCGAACATGAGGAAATGTTCACGGGGAAGTAAAAAATGTTGCCATCAGCTTAATTTGTAGCCCAATCAACAAGAAAATATGGCAAAGAAACTCTCTTGCAGCAAATCTCCTGCATTTAATCTCTGGTGAAAAGTGCCTCTCATCAACAATGGGTTAATTAATCTCACTCATGAAGTTAAGCCTAAGTATGGGATGCACTGTACAGGGTAATTTGTTTCATGAGAAATAAAAGGAATTGCCAGCAACAAATCTAATAAATAAAATCAAGTGTCCTGTGATAAATGAATAAGTGTTACACAACATATTTATATTTATGTTTAATTCTGTCTTTGCGTCTTTTGGGACTTGGCTATATTGGCATGAATGCATACTACTGCATATCTTGAGGCTAAATTAAGCCTACATGTATAAAATCCATCTGTAGTAAAATGTATGCACTGTGTGAGTATTTGTCTCTTGTTGTTAGATAATGAAAAACGCCTCCTTTGAGACGCTGGCAGAGAAAAGAGCAAGCAATTAGAGGAAGAGAATGGAAAGGGAGACAGATAGAGGGAAAGCAACAGAGAGCTGTTTGAATGTGATTAATGAGATCACTGCAGGGTAGGCTGTGTCACTGTAATAGTGTGAGCAGGGAAGAGAAGGAGAAAAGAAATGTGGAGAAAGAGTGAGCGATTGAGATGGAGAAAGAGACAGGAAGAAAGACAAGAATGAGAGGAAGAAAATGAGAGGGGACAGCCGGCTGACTGACCAGGCTACATTTAACTCACCACTATGAAAAGAGAGAGAGAGAGAGAGAGAGAGAGAGTAAATCACAGAGACTTAAAAGGCAAAAGCAGATATAAGGCTAGGGTGAATGGAACAGCAGGTGCTCTCAGTCTTCCTCTGGCCTTTTAACAGTGAAGTGTTTGGAGAAGCCTGGACCAGGTCTGGCAGATAGAGAGGTTTGTACTCTAAAGACAGCCATGAAAGACACAGCTCGCTGCAGCGGCCTGGGGGCTGCCTCTGTATCTGGCTCAGGGTTAAGAACTGAGCAAGGGGAGGTCAAGTATAGGCCAGGTTCCTAAAGGTCGCACAGACAACCTACTAATCCACAACTCAACGAACACACTAGTTAGTAGCCTGAGTAGATACAGTTATGATAATTAAGCATTGACACATAAAAAAAAACACCCACAATCCACAACCACACATGCACACTTAAATCAAGTCAGAGCGCAAAACTCCGACTTTCATACATGTGCATTGCCTTCAAATGCAATGAACCCTTTGCTTTTGAAAGGAAATAATTAATAAAAACAACACAAAACAAGTCTTCACAGGGTACCGCATAGTACTGTACAATAACATTGGTCATCCTGGCTTGCTGTAGGGGTTGGAAGGAATGACTGACACTCTGTGGGCTGCCACCCACAGACACCTCGAGGTCCAGATAATGCCAAAATAAAACTTACTTCTGTTTGCAGTTGCTCCAAATAGTGCTGCTTTTACTCTAGGACATTTGATTCAGCCTCTTTGAGGAAGTGCTGCAAGTTGTGTTTGGAAGGAAAATGTTCTTTTACTAGCAAAAGGCATTTCTGCAGGCTACGCTAGGCTGCCAGCGGTTGCCGGTGGGCAAACTAAGGGTTTTACTGTTCAGTTTAACATGATTAGAAAGATTACAGACAATCTAGCTGGTAGAGTCGCGATGATGGCTGTAACAGACAGACTATTAATCGAGCTAAAATGCTCCTTATGTCTCTATGTCACTTGCCATTATGTAATTTTGGAAGTGCGAAATGTTAATGCTTCATAAACGTGTATTGAGCAAGGCGCTTTTCCTTTAATTTTAAACAACACAGACGAAACAAAGAGCGCTTCAACAAAGGGGCAGCAATTATTTGTTCTGTGTGGGATTAATTGAGCCACACCATTCAATCTGGAACAAAGTGATGCAATGGTTATTATAGAAGGCATTCAGTGAGAAATAACAATTTGTGACTGTGATGATTGGAAACAAATTATACCTGGTGGCGATTATGACATTGTTTTTGTAATTGTGTTTCTTTTCATGTCAACTCAAGGTTAATGCGAGTCATGCATCAACAATGGAGATGTTTAATAAAGTGATTAGTATAGTGAGGTTTTTTTTTGGTTGTTTGTTTGCCTGAGACTGAAAACAACAACTGAAAGCTGTTTGTAGAATGAAGTTAACAGTTCACTGTTCATATATTAGTTATGAAGATAGTAAGTTTATGTGTGTATGCTTTAGGGTGTGCAGGTGACAGGACCCCTCAGTTCTGTTCTCAAAATAATTCGTGCCCCCGAGAAAACAGGTTTTCTTCCACTCTGTTGTTGCCATGGGATCCATCTAATGGAGAAACATCATCCTGAATGCTTCTTAAAGCCTCTCTCCTCTCTCTTGTCTATCTCCCCGTCTGTCTATCATTTCATCTCTGACTTTTCTCTCTTCTCCTTCTCTTCCTCTCTATCCTAACCCAAAGCTAGGCCGTACCAAAGCCGAGCCTGGACAAGCCGAGCAGGTGAGCAGCCTCTGGGCTGACAGGCAACAGACAGGCAATGCTCTCAGATCACATTCCCTCTGAGAGTGACAAATCTGAGGACTAACTCTCTGAGGCTCATTGCAGAGTGCACAGACAGAACACAGCAGAGATGGTTGACCACTTGTCCACCAGGGCCCTGTAAGAGCAGCTGTCTGCATTTACAAGTCTTTCAAGTCACTGACACTTTATGACCTATGATCAGCTGCTTTTCTCCGTGACACCCCAGGACTGCAGGCACAACACACGTCTTTGCTGCTGCTACTCAGGCAAAGCCCGGGGAATCGGCCGTGCTGCCTCTGCTAAGTTAACCAGCTCGACAGGACATTTGTCCAGTTAAATACCTGAACCACCCTTTCAAGTTGTCCCCTTCAGCTGCCATGGTTATTCAAACCAATTCCTGATTATTCATCAGACCATGATGAGGAGAATTAAATAGGTCGAAATTGGCACATCACGGTTGTAAGGCTTGAAGAACAAAGAGCTGGAAGACTTTTTTTTTCCGTCCATGACCCCAACCCACTACTAATCAACCCTACATCCACCTCATCCGCCACCCTAATTTGTAGTGCTTCAAAAAAACACCACAAACATAACATGCAGGGCAAAATATTGAGGAAGACTAAAATTACAGAAACATCATAAAACAGATATTTGAATGACATTACATACTAATTTAATAAATAAACATATATAGAGCTGAGTCACAAGAGAGGACGCCATCTGGGAAAGTACTTCTTTGGTTGGTTCAATAGCTCTTAACCCCTGCTGCCCTGTATGAGAGACCAGAGATGGAGTGGAGTTCTCTTCTCGCTGTCTGCGAATGTATTCTTATTAACAGGGAAATCCTGAATGTGCCTCTGCTGAGCTCGTCTTAACCCCCCAATTCACCATTTGCTTGGCATGTCTTTCAGCATTCAATTTTACATGCACAGCCATGCCCTCCATCTCCATCTATATCAAAGGCAGTGCTCCCTGAAGCTCCTCTCCTCCTTAGTGCCGTTGTTGCTTCCCACCAATCCCAGATCCCATGTGGGATATGTCTGTGCTTAACCACAAAGCAAACCACACACAGCCAATTCTAATTCAGATGATGTAATTCATGGGTAATGTGTATCCAGAATAAACTGCATAGCAGATCACCTATCTCTAAAATTTGACCCGCAGAGCCCTGTAGAAGTCATTTGGTCTCTGGGTACATAAGAGATAAGACAAGACAGAGGACTGAGCCTGGTGAGGATATTGTACAACCTGATGAGTATTAATGTAAATCTGGAATATAAATAGGACATTAGCACATGAGCAGGACTACAAGCTTACTGGAATGCCTTCTGATGTTAATGTAGGGTTGACTAACAGTCTAGCTTTGGTCCTGATTGGAACTAGTTTAACTGTGGCTACAAAAAGTGTATGAGGTTCTGGTTCAATATTGATTACCGCCTAGCAGTTTTTCTGCTGAGGTGAACATCTACTGCCCTCCGCAATCAATCACTGCCTCCACGGGTGCCACCCAGAAGTCCACAACCAATTTCTGAAAGCCTCATGACACTCAGACTACACACTTAACACATGTGTAACTGTTGTATGATGATGCTAGGTATCTCCTTTGGTTGAGAATAAGAATACTTCACCTTCATGAAATATAGATTTGTTTGTTTGAGCCTACATCACACAGTAAAATGTAATCACTTCCCACCCTGTGTACATGATCACAGGAGGCGAGCGCCGTTATACTGTGTGAGACTCACAACTGCAGTGTTATTGTTTCCTGCAATCTATCACACTATATATGCATTGTCCTCGCCTTAGTGTCTGCTTACTCCCACTGCCTCTTAACCCCTCTTTCTCAATCAATCCACCGTAAAAGCCTGCCACAGGCAGCGATATGCGCCAACACTATCCCTCCTGCTTTGCCATGCTCCAGCAAAGCCCAGGAAACAGTGTATATGGGAGCCGGTCTGCAGCGAGACCAAGAGGGAGGTGGAAATAGGGAAGGAGGAGTGAGATTGAATGGGGAAGCAAGAGACGGGGAGCATGGGAGGGGGGGATTCTTTGGGAAGGGAGCCAATCCAATTACAGGCAGCGGTGCAGGCCTGGTTTCTTTGGCGGCACTAAATTCACATTTCAACAGTCTCTTCCTCCCGCCTCCAGTATCTTCTTCCTTCTTCTCCTATAGCTGCCTCTTCCTGGTACAGTTTTCCTTATTTTTTCTCATCCTGGCTCACACTCACACCCCCTAACAGCGCACCCCTCCGTTCCCCATCTGTCTCTCTTGATTGCCTGAAAGAGGTGGAGGAATGGAACTGTATCACCAGCAAAGCTTCAAATCTTGTCACCCTATAGCTGTGTCATGCTAAGATCTAAAGGATGCCTGCAGCACCCTGCCCTGTCTATGTGTGTCAGATGGCTCTGTAGGAGTTATCAGCCCTCTGCAGAAGAGCTGCAACCAGGGCTCATCAGGTCACACTATCGCTATGCCCTCCATGTGACACCTGAGGGAGTGAATGGATAACACACTCAGTGTAAACACATGCATATTTTAAACACATCGAAACACACACCTTAATAATGACAGCAGTCTGTTTCCTACCACTGCTGTCACACAGCATTATTGATTATTCATTATCTATTTAAAAAGTAGTGCTTTCTGTTTCCGCACTGTTGCAGACTGCCACAGTGGGTACTAGTAGTTCTCTCTTTCATGCAAAGCCAGTGCTTGTTGAATCACGTGATCTCATTCAAATCATCACTGGTCTTTGTCCAGTAACATATCTTGCAGACTTACTACACTAAATTACAAAATACACAGCAAGTGAAGTTTCGGTTTGTGCTGGGATAATTAATCAATATTTTATCACACTTAACGCTGATGATTGCTTTCTTCCATGCCTCATAATGTTGATGGTCAGTGTTAATGTCATCTTTTGCTGGATATAATCAAGATAGCCAGATGATTAATTGATGATGATAAACGAGATGATGGGAATACTCATCACTAAGAAATTACAAATACAAATGTGTTTTGTTAGTGAACGTGGCATTAATACCTTCTTCTGTTATCCTATTGATCAGTTTCTATGAATTTGTTTCTATGGTTGAGTGCTCTACTAGGTTTTTCTCTTCTGGTCACTGGACTGTGGTACCTTTTCTCTAGGTACTCTTTCTGGTTAATTCCTCGCCCATGTTAGCGTTACTGTGGTTACAGCCATGCCCCTGTGAGAAGTGAGCCTAAGTACACAGCCCCACACAAGGCTGTTTTGCATGGATTCTCAAATGTCAGTAGATAGAGGCGGAGGACTGAGTGAAGGAAGGCAGCAGGATAAAAACAATATGGAAGCATCAACAAAACAGAGGCGGAAACTCACTTCTGTCTCATCTAATTTAACCAAGTAGAGAAAGATGCTAAATTATTAAACACCTCAAACAGGGGAGTACATGGTGGAATGAATATTCTCTCTACTGCAGCTTGATTGGTGTATTGATTTAATTATGAATAGACACAGACCAAAAATAACCCAGGCTAACACAATTTGTGTTGCACTGCCAATCATGAAGTGACAACAAACCTGCCAAAAGAGGCATCAAAATGGTTTTAGCAACTTTTTTCCAGTCCCTTCCTCTGAGCTCCATGCAGCTGTTAGTAGAAGGAGAAGGGCTGACTATTTGAGCAGTTATGGCTCCGTTAGACACACCCGTCACTCACACGGGCACCCACATGGCACACGAAGTCAAGTGAAAACTGATAAATCTCTTAACCAGCAGTGCAAAGGTAGGCTAGAAAGCATCATCACTTTGCAAAACAAAAAAAAAAACTAATGTGACACAATGTAGTCACAGAAGCACATTTTAACTTTCAACATGCAGTCTAAGCATCAGCAGAAGATGTCAGAGCAGAACAGTGCAACAGCTGCTCTAAATTAATCAGCAAAACACAGACATGTCTGATTGACAACCTGACTCCTCATAGCACCCTTAACCCGCAGCATAGCACTCACTTTCCTCACCTTTCAATCCTGTCAGTGAGCGATCTCATCTAATAGCTTGTTTCCTGTGGTTCGAGTGTGAAATCTATCATTATTAACTGGCCAGCAGCCCTTTAACCCTCTGTGGTGTCTGTATTCTCTAAACTAGACTAGGAGGTTTAGTCTCTCTTTTGCCTCTCAGTGGGCCAAAGGCAGAAAGGTGCCTATTAAAATTAATGGGCCAATGCAGGTTATTCAACACTGCGACACTGGAGCTCACTTAACAAGGAACTGGTAATGACCACTACAGTGAGCTAGCCATCGCCATTATCCCCCTCCGATGATTTGACAGCAGACCTTAAATATTAAAGAGATAAGTTTCCCTGTGACTATGATCCATCTGTATGGAAATAGGACCACTTCACAGTATCCATACCCCGAGGACCACTGGACAGCCTGAGTCCTCTGTCTCACAGTGATGAACTGAGCAGAAACCTTCTACAACTGGCCTTTAACTGGTGGAAAGAGAAAACGAGTTGGTACACACCTTCTTTAGCCGTCCACTTTTGGTGCCCACAAAGGCTACACAGTAGCCATTGTAGACATAGGAGGTGACCGAAGTCATGCGGTCCCGGGTCTCCGTGTAGAGCGTGTGACCAGTCACCAGCTGAGAACCGCCGAGAGGCTGGTTGATGTCCAGACCACAGAAAGAGTCATCAATGGGCACAGGCTAGAGGAAGAGGGGAAAAACACATTTTATAAAATAAAGTATGAATAAATGAAAATATAAGAAAATGCCAAGGGAAGCACATAACAGAGGCAAATGTGTCACATTAAACACAAAAACCCTTGACATGAAATGTACTGTAGGAAGCGGGAGCGACAAAAATATCTCAGAGAGAGACAGACTTAGAAAATGAGACATTAGTAGAGTGGAGAGGCTGAGACGCAGAGTATAATAAATGAAGACAGCTCGGTAAAGAGGAAAGATGAAGGTGACAGAGTGAGACAGAAGGAGAGAGCGACAGTCAAAGTTGTGGAAATAGTGGTAGTGTCAGAGCGTGTCTGAGACGGAAATGAGGGGTTCAGAGAGGTGAGCCAGAAAGAGAGAGGGAGGTCAGTGTAAGGTGGAGGTGCACAAGTAACTCTCCCAGCCAGACAAACATTTGCCTTTCTGTTTCACTTGGCAGACATGTTTCAGCTCCGCCTGACTGAGCTCCACCTTGCTCTCACTGTGGCTCATTACCTTGGCCTATCATCACACCTCTGCAGGAAGACACAGACTGCATGATAACTATGTGCACCAGCAAACACGCTGCATGATGATGCAACTCTGAAATATGTGTGAAAGCGAAGAGGCTGCAATGAACTGTACTTACTTATTCATAAGGAAGCAATCGCTACCATACAGTCTCATTATGTTTGACTGCAGTTCTTAGGAAAATACGGGGGTCTGTATATAATTGAATATGTTTATCCCGAGATGAGAATGGAAAATAAGATGAGAAAAAGAAGAGGTAAATGAGGAGGAAGACAGTTGTCTTTGTGGTATTGAGTCAGGTCAGCTGGGACAGTCTGAGTGGCAATGGCCTCAAAGTGCCATGTGGAGTAAAGTAAGACAGCCAGGCCAAGTCGTCCACGTATGTATCACATAGTCTCTTGCTCACAAACTCTATCTTATACACCCTCTGAATATATGGTCCCCCTTCTCCAACCCCAGCTCATTAATTCTCTTTCTCTCACTATATCCATCTCTCATCTGTCACCCCTCTGTCTCAGACTTCATCCCTGTCAGAATGCTATAAGCAGATTGTGCTGTGTGACATTTCCCACTCTGGGAGGCTGCTCAATCCTTTCACTACACACCATGGCTGTAAAACTTTTCAGTACTGCGCAGATTTTCATGAGCAGAGCAAAGCAATAATGCTGACAGGGTGTAATCGCTTCCACTCTTACAGTCACGCCCCCACTTTGTGGCATTTTCTTTTATTTCCTTTGCCCAAAATAGCACATGAGGTGTTCCACTGCAGTGTTTAAATTTAAAAAGAAATCAGTTAAGCTGATATTATGCTTTTCTATTATGGTTATACAATTACATGTAATGTATCTAACGGTTTAATGCTTGTTTCAAACATCTGCTGATTAGAAATGGACACACATAATGAATCAGACGAGAAAGCAAGCAGCTATCTTGAGCAACAGCTTTTGAGTTCCAAACTTCAGCTTATCAATAGCTACTCCCTCAAACGCACTCAGCCATTCCGCATATGGTCTGCTGGGCTCCAGACCATTTGGTTCTGATTATATCTAGATTGTTTAGATGATGTACGCTTAGCAGACTTGGCAGCCACGCCAAATCCCCATGGATGCTAAGTGGTTGTGTTTTCTTGTTAACCTTCTTGCAGAAGTTTTGTTTTCTCCCTGCCTTATCGCAAATCTCACAAGTAGGGAAGAAATGTAGATTTACCATGTTCAGACTGTAGCGTACAAATTACATCGATTATCTTTAGCTGTGGAGAGACTAAAAATAGACTGTAACTCTGGGTGATTAATCCTTATCAAATATCTCAGTATAATATTTAATCTATGCTGGCAAAGCATTGGGTCCTGGTCTGCTTCAACAATAAACTACATATTGCTTTAAACAACGACAGAGAGTGTGTTGACTGAAGGACGAATTAGACGTGACAGGATATCAGGGAGTTTTTCTCCCAGTGTATACCAGTGGTATCAATTGCATAGACCCTTTGCTCTCATGGGTGGTTAATTAGGTGGTGCGGCATAAGCAAAAAGCAAGACAGGATGATGGTGTTAGTCAGAGAGAGACACACACGCACACACACACACACAGACAGACTGATAGAGAAAGAGTCCCATCATGGCTCTCCTCCATGGGAGTGACTACAGAGATGGTATGACTCTCCAGATGGCAGAAGGCTGGACGGCTGGGTGATAAATCTTTGATTGGCTGCTGTGTCTGAATCCCCTGGCTCAGCCTCAGCTCCCTTCCCAGCCTCAACAGCCTCAGCCTTGGCCTGAATGTAAGCGTACATGCAGTGAAATGTCTGCAGGATAGGAATGAGAGCTGGGGGTATAATTAAGGTTCTCTGCTTTGAGCTCTCTGGCTACCTGCTGTTAGCAGTGGACCAGAGGAAAGGCACGGGGGCTGCATGTGTAATTTACTTAGAAACCAAACATGATACTGTTAACAAAAAAATGCGGTCCCGTGGGTTGGTGTAACTTCACTTCATACTTCGATGGATCTCAGACAGGGGTGCTCTAAAAATACCGCACAAGAGGAGATGTGAAACATACATTACTTGGAGCAGCTACAGTGTTTGAGTTGAGAATTTAACAGCCAGCAGACAATGTTAGCATGGTTGACATATCTGGTTGTAATTTGTACAGGCTTTAAGAGTTCCTTGTCCACTGACATCTATCTGCATAATCCATGTCATACTATGGATTTATTGGCTGCTCACTGAGCGTGAGGACAAAGTCTTAAGGACTGCATTTTACCTCTGCTCACCTCTGTGGCTACACACACCACTTGTGTATCTTAGGAGAAAAATGTCAAAGAAGAGCAGAACATTATTGGCAGTGCATGTCTTAAGAATGAACGGGTGCAGCTTTGCAGGGAATGGCTGGCACCCTAAAGAGCGTACTGAGATGATTGCGGATTCTACTGAGAAGCAGGGAAAAGGCTGTAATGTGAGCTCCCACAGATACAGCACTGTCTCTGCTGTATGGCGCCATTTCTTCTTGTTCCAGCCTTTTGACCCATCTTCCCAGTTGATCTAATAAAACCCAACAGTTCAAGATAGTGTCTACTCCCTCCTGACAATCAACTCAGACATTGCGCTAATGCAGAATGTAATGATTTTAATAAGAGTGGTCAATTGAGTGGCCTGGGGGGATTAGCTGCAAAGAAAGCTGATCAGTGGTTCTCATAATAATGAGGATAGGGATATCATTAAACCTTAAAAATACACAGCTCCCAAACACGCACACACACACACACACATATGTACATTCAGCATTCACGAGCCTTTCCTGCATAATAGCAGATATACAACATGAGCACACGCAAACACACGGTTTAACTGACTGGTCACATGCTTAGCTAGTCATTAATTCTTAATATTCTTAAATTCCTATTAGCAATTACAGAATGAAAGCACAGAGGACTGTAGTCTCCTGGGAATGGGGGAAAATCAAGAAACTTAATTCTACTTGACAACATGTAGCAGATAGGTGGCCTTGTATTATAGGGTAATTGGGTAATCTGAAGGAAAAGGCTGGTGTGTGATCTCTGCCAGCATCAGAAGCAGAGCAAAACCCCTCACTACTTTTTTTTCGTTCACTCTAGAACGGGAGAGCGTGTTTATCTGTATTGTACTTGAGGAGAATATTATCTCTTTGATGGCTACCAGAAAATAAATAAATCCTTCTTCATTTGTGAATATCTCTCATTGAAATGTACTTGAAAGCAGTTGCTCTGTGATATCAGAGCTGCAAAACAATTTGACATAATTACATGTAGTGTAAGAATCATTTGATAAAAGGGAGCGCGAGTCAAAACATTTCCCGGTGATTGCTATTTATTTTCATTATAGCAAACACCATCAGAAGTTCAGATGCTGTGCTATCTAGGCTTATTGAGGAGCTTTGGTCATTCCTTTTACTATCTTATTTTAGGAAATGAAACAAGATCTAGATGTTGTTGAACATTGCAGAATTCAGACTATTAAAACTCTTTGTTTCACCTTAGATAATGTCCAGATGTGCAAAACGTGTATACTGATTTACATCTCCAAATAACAATAGCTTTGGACTGCAAATGATAAATGCTGTATATACACAATAATGGTATTGTCACCATATATTAAATGCATATTTCAGATCTAATTATTTCCATAATTTAAATAAGGAAGAAGTGCATACTGCATGTAATTAAATTTTTTATAAATGTGTTTTTAATCAGCATCTATCACTATAACTCACCGCTTTGGTGCATTGCACATCCTTCCCGAGCAGCCAATTGAGCTCCAGGTTTCCTTCTCCCTGGTAGCAGGACTGCAGGCGCTCCTTGATTCGTGCATTGATGTCTCGAATGGTGAAGACGCAGAGTGCTGAGTCATCTGGCGGGCGGTGGAACTGCTTCTGGCCCTTGGAGAAGATGGTGAAGAGCACGTCATCTTGGGCACTGATGTTGAGCGAGGCAGCCAGAACGCGGCCTGGCTTGCCGAGGTAGGCGGCCTGCAGGAGGCGGTACTCGACGCCGTTCTTCACACAGCCAACAGGGAGAGAGACGTAGGAGTGGAACTTGCGGTCATCTTTGCAAAGGCGGACAATGCGAGAGGTGTAGAAGAGGTCACTGGTGGATCCGCTTGATGACATGCTATTCTCTGGGGTCTCGGGTTGAACAGTCAGGAAGTAAACAAAGCTGCCACTGGCAAAGCCGTAAACATAGTATATGTCAAAGTGAGAAACCAGTGCCAATGTGTCTGATGGTATCTTGATGAGGGAGGACACAAAGTCAGTGTGCAATTCGTAGTCAAGCATAGCAGAAGATTCTGGGTCACGGGGGAGCTTTCGACTGGAGATGGTGGGAAAGTAGTCTTGTTTCCCATCTACTGCAGTGCCAATAAATAGGGTACCATCCTGGCCCTGTGAAGGCACAATTACCCCATACATGGTGCCAGTCTGGTTGACACTAGAGAGGTAGTGCTCCTTCTTATGGGAGGGCTCCACTAAGATGAAGAGGTCATCCAGTCTGAGGAGTTTACAAACACCCTGGTAGAGGCTACCACAGGCTAGCAACCGATTTTGGGAATAATCAATTAAGAGAAGCTTGTTGACATTGTTGGTTGGGACGAGGGGCTCAGAACACGGCTGGACTATGAGAGGTGGGTAGCAGGCCTTGTTGTCATCCTCTGGGCCTGTGTCATGGGAAACAAGGAGCGTCAAGTTGCCTGAGAGCTTGTACACACGGTTGACCGCTCCAATATATAGTGCCCCTGTGGTCTGGTGAACTGTGAGGTGGTTAAAGACCCAGTCCCGACGTTCAGGGTGGAAACTAGTAAATGTCTGCCCACTGCATAAAGTAGGGATCGCTAAGAGCCAGAAGCTGAGCAGAACAGTTACACCTCCTACTTTAGGGTCAGGTGATAAAGTCCTGCGTGTAGCCTGCCGGCCCTCCATGTTTAATAGGCCTGCTAGGAAAGTGCAGTGGAAACAGAGAGAATGTATAAAGGGAAGAAGGGAGGAGACCTTCGCCTTTTTGTTGTTGAAGGCTAATTTGCAGGTCAAAGCTCCGCAAAGGTCTTCACATGTTTCTGGAAAAGAAAACAAGAGATAGAAGACATTAGAAATCAAAGCATGACTCAAATCCTGCAAAGCAAACACATGACTAAATGGAAAAGGCTCTTCATTAGAGGTGTTCCTGCTTGAAAAGGTCAAAGTTCAACTTGAGTAAGGCAATGAGCTGTGGAGAAGGGGAGTGGAGGTTTCAACAGACAATTGGCGGAAACCATTACAGTGAACATTCCAAAGAAGCTGCTGGACAGGGCTGGACAATGCAGGAAAAAGAGGCGAGTTACAGCGACGGAAATTAGCCCGACCTGACTCACAGTGCCACCGCTGCTGTCACACACTGAGCAAGCTGTTTCTAAGAACAGAACAACATCCAGTGCTGACACTGCCCACACACTCACAGTACACTTAAAGCCTTGGACAGTGACTCATCACGCTTTTTTATTTAAACGTCTTCAGGCTTAGAAACTTGCAACACAATTTTAACTCCTGGCTACAAAAATTCAACAATAAATCACATGCCAGATAATTTAAGACACAGCTAAAATGCCTTTTCATTCTTTCTTCCCTTTAACACCACCCCCTCATTTCATTTCTACATTCACTGCTCCCATTTTTACTCTGACTACAAGCTATCTAACAATGGCCCTATCATTTGTCCCCTTTCCCTATCAATCTGTAACAACATATATCAAGCAAAGTCTGCAATTTTTGCAACCATGCTCAGCCTGGGCTGTAGAGATCTCTCTCCATGTGCCATAAACTAAGAGACTGAGCTCTGTGCAGTCTGTCCCCAGGAGTTAATTATCTCGTCCATTGGAAAGGAAGGCCTGGATCTTATTACTGGAACAAAGTGAGAACAAATTGGGACCCACTTCCACACACCCCTCCTCTCGCTCCCTGTTCTTTAAGAGGCCTGTTTTACAGAATGTGAATCTATTAATTATTCTTTTCTAAACATTGTTGTTGTTTTTTTATCTTTTTTATTCTGTTCATCTCCTGCTGACATGATCAGATCATAGGAGGATTAATCGCTGGCGGCACAATAATGATCTTTAAATTAATCAGCTACTGTATTAGATCTGCACACAGCTCTCACAAAAAAACAGCCAACAGAATATACAGTATGTCTATGTGTGAGTGTGTGTGGGTGCCTCATTCCGCTAGTATTATCAGTGTACTCTATCAGAACCAAGCAGTGTGAGGGGCTAACAAGTGGAGACAATGGCAGTGCATCCCAAAATCAAGTATGATTAGGCGTAGCGATCCAACAAGGGTAATTACTGTGGAGCTGGAGGAGGTAAGCTGGGGAGAGACATGGGGACGCTGGGGACTTGAGCGTGTTAGAGACAGCCCGACATCGTTTGTCACGCTCCAGATTTGCATTTCCAGTAGTGAGGGCATAGAGAATCAAGGGTGAAAGATGTGGCTGGAATAATCAGCGCCTGTGCCTTGAATTAACAAGCACTTGACAATAAAAAGTAGTGGTATATGGAGAGATACTGCACATCCTGACTAATGCATCAACTGTGTTTAAGGCAAGGTTGATTTGCAGAACCGATTTGGGATTCCCTCTGAACCGTGTCTGCCCTTTCACAGACCTCACTCCAAATCTGGTAATGGCCATCTCGTGGTCCCTCCCCTCCCCCTGTGATCAACGGGTACGCTACTCAGCTCAGACTTAAATATAGACCCTTAGGGAGAGTATTGATCCATGTGTCCATAAACACAGATCCTAAGGCCCAGTCAAGCTGTTCTTAGCGTGTGTGCAGGCGGAGGTGTGGGAGGTGCTCTGTCCCAGAAGCAGTTTATTAGCATGGTTATAAAAGTGCCACTGCCTCTAAAAAAACTGCGAGAGCCAGACCCTCACTTTCAGTTGCCTGCACTCTGTCATGTTCCTTTGTTGCAGTTTGTACATGCTAGATATGCAAAGTGGATCTCTTCGGAGGTAAAATCAGCCTCCTGCTGAGCCAGCATTTTGCTCAAGCCCCACAGCTTTTCGCCCTTTAGAGCTTTTGCTACAACCCCCCAACCCTTGGTCGTATATGTTTATACAACATTTACTCCCATCCATCTTTTCTTCCTCTCCTTTTGATTTTTCTTCTTCCTCAGAAAAACGTATGCATTACTCCCTCATGTTGTGGCAACAGCTGCAGAGGCAGAGAAAGAGAGTCACTGAATGGTTGAAATAAAAGGCTCCACAAAGGTTATCCATTCATAATGCTTTCGGGAATGACGTTTTTGTTTAAGTTGATTGCATGACCACCTCTTTGTTGTACTTGACAGAGACTTCTCTGAACTATGCAGCTGAGGAGTAAACTTGAAAAGAATGAGAACAACACTGATCACCCCTCTCACTCTTGAGTTCAAAGCGTGTCTCTCTTTTGTTTATGTGAAGTCAGAATTACCTAGAAGGAAATTAACATATCAATACAACCTGGAATGATTCATACTTAAACATAGTTACATACTGACCTAGAAAAAGAACAGTGCATGACTGTGTTGACAGTGAACAGAATTATGGGTAAGGTAGAATTAAGGTAGCACTTTTAGCTTTTAATTGCATATATAAGTCAGGGGCTTAGGACATTGGTGAGAACCAACCAAAATATCATGATCAATCATTGTTAGACTATTTCCATTATGACGATCTTGCAGACATGTAAGGCAAACACAGAAGAGCATCAAGTCAAGAGAGACGGAATAGCTCTCACATTGCAGCAAACACGCAAGCTGTGATCATGGCTCAGAGAAAAGGCAGTTTTTTGCAAAACTTCCTATTCATTATGAATAGCCAGGCACACAAAACACTGCGTTGGCACACTCAGCCAGGCTGCTTCTGAGCACTTGTTAAACAAACTACTCCCACTGGCTGCCTGTGCTCTGTCACTGTGTCTGGTTGCGGGTCTCTTTGCTGAAATGCTGATGATTTACCCAGGGATGCAGTGGCTGTGCCAACCATGGTCAAAGGAAACTGCATTGTAGCAGATTATCTTACAAAAAAGCTGCTAAGAGGCAGCATGAGTAACAGGCAAGGCCCGGACATGATCAAATATAAAATGATAAGCTATGCAAACCTCCACTGAGCACTGTGGACCAAAAAGCCTCAGGGCAGTGCAGCAGCCAGCAAGCAGAATCAGGAAAGAACAGACTTTAAGAGCAGCTATAAACCTCTGTCACTCGGAAACAGACTGAAGGTCTTCTGCTTTTGCGCCTTTTGACTTTTTTTTCTCCTTTTTGTTCCCACATACTAAGCTTCTTAACTATGCAGCCAAATTTGCTTGATCTCCTAAATTCACATTTACAGCAATTGTACTGCAAAAGATAAAGAACATAATTGAAAATCCGTTTACGGTCCTAAATCCATTGTCGTTGGATAGGAAAAGGAAATGTGAGATCGTAATTCCTTGCCTTGGATTAATGTATTATTTCCTAAATGATTAATGTAAAGTGTGAAAATGTAATGCTTATGTAAAAGAGATATGCTACAAAAGAGCAAAAACAAACAAACAAACAAACCAGCTAGTCAAGAAAAGCAAAATGTTTCAAAAACTCGAACAATTTGCTCAACGCATGATAAGCTTTTCAGTTTGTGTGGACATTTCCACAGTAAAAATAGAAAGTTTAATCTTCCGTAAAGGGAGATCTTCTTCTATAGGAGCCTATAAAAAAGCGATTAGCAGCGGAGGTGAGTCCATTATTCTTCTCTCTTTACTGTTATCAAGAGCGAGAGATAATGAGAGGATTCACTGGCATCTTGAGTTGTTGAGCTGAAGTTATATTTATCCGTTCTTTTGTCTCAATAGGAAATGGATTTCTCTGCTCCAGTGCCAGCTCTATCCGTCAGCTTCCAAGAAAACCCAACACATATATTCTGCATCCATCCATCCTTCCAGTCACCACAAGGAAATAACACAGTAGAGGAACACCCTCAGAAACCACAAACCATCCAGTACCTGCAATCATTTCACTCTGTCTGATTTAGAGTGGTGTGGTGTTTGAGGTAGATGATTACACCTGACATCTCCTTCTGTGACACAATACAAAATTAAACGACAATAATAGACATCATAACAGTGCAAATTTAAAGCCACTGTGCGACATGTTTAATGTGACTTCTATATAAACTGTTTTGTTTTTGTTTATCTTGAGACATGATATGTGCCATGCTCTGAGCTGTGGCTAAAAGAGCTGTAATTTAGTGATGCATAGTGAATTAATGCACACTTTCCCGCGATTAAGCATGTGCTCTAAGGGCACTGTAACATAGCACTTTGCATCTCCTTTTTAATAGCACTGTTTTTGTTGGCGATCCATATCAGTGCACTTGTTTATGGCCATCTGATTTTAGAGGCCTGCAGCGAGGCCTTCAATTGCCTTTCACTGAATTGCACCTATTGAAAACAGTCACAGTACTTCATTCCGCCTCTGCCTTTGAGTTATTACTCCAATGAATGTACCCCCACCCCGCCAACACACACACACACACATTTTGAGATGCTCCACAACAAAACCATGTCATCATGACACAGGAATAATCGAGTCTCAGCATAGCTGCTTATCCCTGAACGCAAACAAGGGTACGTGTATTTAATCTTTTCCTTTAACCCTGTGTCTGCTGAGCCCCTCCAGCCCCCACCCTCATGTTTCACTCTATTTGAGCAAAGACACGCTAGTACTACGCCTAAAACCTATGACATCCACTGCGAGAGATTACAATGTCATTGTTATTCTAAAGATTTCTGTTTTCCCTCCCACAGCCGCCACCTCCTCCAAACACACGCCGCACACACAGTACACGCACTCTCATCAGCTTGTGCAAGCTCAGACATGCACACATCCACACCCCATAATCAAAAGCATGCACACATATACACACACGCTCTGCATAGATGTAAATGATCCTACTTTTTTCCCCTCAATCCTTGTTTCCACTGACACAACTAACAGCCTCCATGTGTCTTTCCTTTTAAATTGGAGGTTGACTCCTGAAGCCTGATCTTCTCAGGCAGCGCCACTACCAGTAGCTATGTGGTGTATCATCTTCGCTGTCTGTCATCCTGTGAAAACAGCTTTCTATTAGGAGGCATTTCCATAAATCTAAATTGTAAAGGGCCTCAGTGAGAAGAGAGGGAATCCTCAGCGGGTGAAGAAAACAAACAGAGCGGGATGTCACTGGAGGCCACAGGATTAGATAGCTCACCTCAGCTTACATACAGACTGGAACTAAATCAGGCTCTTTGATTGACACAATATATAGCTGATATAGCTATTCCCGAGGTGAATGATGATGATGCTGCACTGTCCTGTCACTGAAAGTCGTATGTGAAGGGATATAGTTGTATAATTTGACAAATACCTGTAGTGTGGTGTGTTTCAGTGCCTGGTGTATTTGAAAATTAATAATGTCTATATGAATTATTAAAAGGATATACAGACACGTAGCAAACAATACAATGAACACATGTAAAATCAGAATATTTTGCCCCCTCATATATTGCATGATATATTACTTTTCTCACAGCTGAGGCTGATTCTTTCTGGCTAAGTCTTCTGGCACATTTAAGAGTTGTTGAAGCAGACAGATGGACTTGGCGAGGTGAAGAAGTTGGCTGGTGCACCAGGTGGCAGGTGCATATGATGGCCAGAGGGGCACTGGTCTGAGTGAGCAAGCAATTGTGCGTACTACGCGGAGTAGACTGTATGAAATAAATGAGCGGCTCAGTTTGTCTGGCCTTGCTGCAACCAGATTACATAAACTCCAGGTTATTAATGTGCTGCAGAGTTGAACATAATGAGAGAGGACTAGCTACGGTGAGGGCAAGCCAAGTTAAATCACATTAACCCAAACAAGAGTGGGCCACAACACGACCTGCATGCGTATGTGTGTGTATCTGTGTGAAGGCAAGCACCAGAATTATTGCTGTACAGTCTGCGTATATGTGCACTGATTTGTGTCAGTGTATTTGTGTTCTTTATCAACAGACTCTCCCTGCAGAGGTGTTATCTGCCTGCAGCTGCACTCTGCTAAACAAAGTCTGGACTCTGACCTCTGGTGTGCAGTTGCCCAGTCAGAATGAGGCACCGCTGGACCAAATATTCTCTCATAGTAATCACGCTGAAGCCGCAGTTAAACAACATCAAACCACTCTGCAAGCGAGCTCATATTACGCACTCGCTTCATGGAGTGTGTGTGCAGACTGTTGAAGAGGATCATGTGAAAAAATGGCTTACATTTCATATTCACTCATTCCCTCAACCCCCTACTTCATCATTTGTCTCACTGGGATCAGAGTCGTGCTGGAGCGTGGCTCAGTGGCCAAGGCGACTGCATGCTGAAGGGATTGAGAGAGGGGAGACGAATGGGGAGGGAAGAGGGAAAGGGGAAGACAAGCAATAAAAAACAGCAAGAGAGAAATTGAGATAAGGGAAGAGAAACTGTGAACGACGACCTGTGAAAGTGAGCGAGAAGGACGAAACAAAACAGTGCTCCCAGTTTGAGTGTGTGTGTGAGAGAGAGATGAAGCAAAGTCAAGGGAGAGCAGGGCAGACAGAGGAAGGAAGGAGAAGGAGCCATGCAGCCATTATTCCAGCTGGGTAACAAGCCATCACAGCCACAACTCCAGAAGCTGGCACGTTACATCCACTATTATCTGGAGCAAATTTACACAGCCTGGATGGCACGCTCGTGAGGGAGAGGGGGTCGGTCAATGATAGAGAAGAAAGAGGAGAAGCAGATACATGGTGAGAGAAGGAGGAGGACAAAAATCTGGATAATACTATTATTTTGGTCTAAATGTATAGTATATCCAGTCATTAAACAACAAGACCTGTTATTTCACTCAGTATGCAGCAGCCAACATCCAGAATGATTATGTAACAGTTTCTAGGGGGGAGGAAAAATGATGGGAGTCCTGTCACTCTAGCAGTCTAGCTCTGTAATCACACGCTGGCTGAAAGGATGAGGCTACTCTGGGTCAACACCAAGGCAGTGGAAGCGGAAAAGGAAACACACTCTTCTACTGATCTCCTCCATCAAAAAGATGACAAAAGATCACCATGAAGTGCTTTGTTGCTTAAGAGCCATAGGTGAGACAGGTCAGGCAGTGCATGATGTATTGTTTACAGTGGCGTAACTATAATGGGGCCTGAGAACAGTGAGAATGGGGCCTATGATGTAATGCAAACATGTAACCATGAACACTTGCAGGGCCAACTGTAGCTCTATACATGCTAAAATCAATTATCTGTCAATGCAATTAACAAGACCCTATAATATGTGTGGTCACTATTCCCCAGCCAGTAAGTCCCTGAACAGTTAGCTGGCAGCATCCATGGCACAGGTACAAAATAATAATAATATTAATGATATTAATATTAACTACTGTATGGATGCTAGGCAAAGACACATAAACACCCTTTGGTCCCTCATGAACCTTATGAGAGTTTGTCAAGTGACACAGCAGGCGCTACTCATTTGTTCATTTCAGCCGTCATGTGACTGACTGATCATCTGTACAGTTGAAGAAGTGTGCGTACACAAGTTGCCATGTCTGTCTGTGTCAGCATGCATGTGACAAATTTCAATCATCCACTATAGCAGACAGTTTTTTTTCTGGGACTTTCCCCACTGGGTAAATACAGCTAGCCACACTCCTTCACTGATCTTTTGACAAACACAGCAAAAATTTGCTTCCAAATTAGAAAACATGTCTCTTATTCTAGAGGAATCCTCCAGACGACATCCTCTGGAGGAGCTTTCAGTTCAAATGATGGCACTGGTTCCCCAGACAAAAGAGGTTGTAGTCTTGATCAATCTGCTCCTTCACAACTCCTGCAGATGACATCATCTTCTGCAGAGAAATATTTCAGTGTAGGTAAGATAGAAAAAAAAGTTTTATACCATTCATATAAATGTACTCCCCAAACTACATTCTTAAGAAGCAACTTGCAAATTGGTCCTTTAAGGCACATTTTCATGCCGTTTCTGCTGAGGCACATATAACAGATGCATTTTCACACAGACAAACAAAGGGTTCTGCTTCTCTCCTGCACTCTCAGCCTGTCTCTCTCTCTACTTCAGCCTGATAGAGGCCCTTCTAATTTCATCAGAGGTGATAAAACACCACAAAATCAAGTCTGTGGCTAGTTACTTAGCCCAATCTCCCTTTGGATGAGAGGCAATAACAGCATGTAGTGAGGAAATTGGGTGCTTACTCACACAGAAGGATACATGTCTAGCAAGCAAAATGTACTGTTTTCTGTGGAGGCTTTGTGGACAACCTACCACAAAACAGAACAATGATTTTCATCTCTCTCAGTGGTCGCAGAGGTATTGTAACAGGCAGCCAGGGGCTAAATAGAACCATATGTGCCACAACTGTAGAAAAAGTGTAGGCAGCCTACAAATTGCATTATACTAAATTTTTATTTCATAACTAAATTGAATAATGCCATTTACTGATCAGAGAAGCAAGACATATGCAAAATATTGTTTATAAAATACCAAATAATTAGCAATAGGGTAAGATCGTAGGGTCAAATTGTGCTTAACCTCAGCATCTTCCTAGAATAGCAGAGACTGGTCTGGCTGACTAGTTGAAGTCTAGCATGTAGGGGAGCCTTTTTATTAAAACTGCTGCCATCGATCACAGCTCAGAAAAGCCTAAACTACATTTGTATGCAAGTCCAACTAGAACTTGCAATGAATATGAATAATAAAACAGTAGTGAGTGCTGCAGTAAGCATTAGCTCAGCCTTGCGCATGCTGGCTGTATGAAACTCCACCTGATCATCCTCTGAAGTGCGGCAGCTGTTGCCAGGCCATGCCAGGCCATGCCAGGACAGGACAGGACAGGACAGGACAGAATAGGATGGGACAGAGCTCAAAGAGCAAGCTGGCTGGCACACCGAGTGACTCGCTGGATCAGTGCTGAAACGCACATGCATGCCTTCCGGCCAGTTCCGTGTGAACCCCATACAGGATGCACTGCTGGCTGGGATACGGTGGAAAATCAGCACTGGCTGGTTTCCTGTGAGCCAGTGTACTGGGAGTTAAGCAGGCATATTAACACAGCAAGCACTTGTCTATCAATATACTAGTGTGTACATTTTGTGAAAGTATAAGGAAGACTGTTATTTAACCACAGACCTACACTATATGACTAAATTATAATACCAAGCAAGTACAAAGGAATTTGACAAGTATGTGTTAAATGACCTACCTCTGTTCTTTACATTTTTGAAACTCAGCAAAAATATATAAAAAGACTACTGTTCACAGCAGTGACATATAGCACCGTAAAGCACATTTATTACACATGTGGCACAACAGCACCCCACCTGCTTATAGCAGAATGGGTGAGCAGTGGGGAGGTGGGATGTGGCAGGAAGGAATGTCACAGTGACCTAGAAGGTCTATGATGAAAAATAGCCGTGTGTTGGAAGAGAAATGCATGGTATTTTTTACTGAAGCTGTGGAGGCTGAGTATTGTACTGTATAATAAGCATGAGATGGCGACAGTGTTTGTATGAGCATTATCGTCCACCACTGTGATGAAGCACAGAGGACAGCAAAGGATCAGGGAAGGAAGAGGTCAAAAATTCATTATGTTCAAAGTCAGAGAGGCAGGAAGGAATAGAGAAATAGCCCTACGGCCTTCTTGGAATTATATTTTGCGGCTTTAACACAGAAAAACCTTGGACGCCACAAAGCATTACTTGCCTAGTGTTCTTTTTTTGTGCCTTTCTCCCTCTTTCCTTTCCTTCTGTCATTATACCTGCAGTAACTCCGAGCTGGAGCACTGCCCTTTTTAGCGAACCAAGGAAAGTCAAGCAGCCTGAAATGAGATAGAGCTGACTGAGGCTTTAAAGCACACATGTAGGATGCTTATACTATACAAGATTCCTAGCTGTCAGAGCCGCTGTGACTCTGTAAGAGCTGCATGAAGAGCTACTACGGCCCGTCTACTACATCAATGAACCTGGGAATAAGTGCTTCACACTCATTTTCACAGGCCAGAGGTTTGTGAATATGTCCCCTGTTCTGCTGTAGATATAACAAGGAGATACTCAGGCTATCCATATTCTTCAGACAGACACTAGAGAGCATCTTTTATCCAGGGCCACTGAGCCTCACACACTGAGCCAACTGACCGTCAGTATCCGTTTGATACTACATCTTGATAGAGTCACTCAGCGGAGAGGCTCGGATCTCTGGAAAGCATGTCATTGATGCAATCACACACACATGCATGTGCATAAGTAGGGCTTGAGGGAGGGAAAACATTGACATTTAGAGCAGGAGTTGCCTAAATTCGGCTCTAGTGTGAAATACACTGTAATACTTACAATGCATTGACTACACATCTTGTAATGTGTTGGGCAAGAGAAATGCATGTACAACTGGCTTACTATAAGTATAACAGCTCTCCAGTGGAGTATCCTGCATCGCCTTAGCCACCAGATCGCATTTAGAAGCACAGCAGCAATCTCCCTGCAAAGCTATATGCAGCAGTTGCTCTCTGAGCATTAAGTTTGATCAAAGACTAATCTCTGCTAGTAAGATGATTAAAATTAGCATCTGTTTCATTGTTAAGGAAGTGAAGCAGCTTGGGAGCAGATCCCAGAGTGCAAAAAAAGAGAGAGAGACAAAAAGACAGACAGCCAAAAGAAGGAAGGGAGGAAAGAGCAATATTAAGAGAAAAAAAAGAGGCAGCAATAAAGAACATGAACAGACAGAGCAATAATAACTGAAAAAAAATCAAAGAAAAGAGCATTCCCATGCCTGGTCAGTATGTCTGATGCCAGACACAAGTGATTTGAATTCCTCCATTGCAGCTTTTACCTCACATTAACTTTTTCCCTAGACCGCACACGGAGATGATGAAGCTGAGGGAATGACGCTGTGGCTTGAATGCTTTAAAAGCGATCATACTCGGGACACGGGTTTAGTTAAGCAGTAAAACGAGGCTTCGGCAAGCAAGGCAGCCTCGCTCCATCCAATTGAGAGCTGTAACTCAAACCTCTCGATGATAAGTGTGCTGTGGCAGAGGATATGATGAAATTGATGCCCACGTTAGAGTCAGCATAAACACAGCCGTGGGCAGTCTGACTATTTCCTTCTATCGCCACATTCTGTCATTTCTCAGTTGGGGGGATATGAGGGCAAAACATGGTTTAGAGTACTTGGCAGTCGCCCTTTTAGCCAAACAAAACAGCCCTGCTGCTGCTGAACCACATAAACTGCATCAACAGTAGGCAAAACATATAATCATACTTCAGCAAAAAACTGCAATAACAGGGAAGAGAAAAACGATAAAAATCAACTATTTGCTCCCCTCGAGAATATGTAACGAAGGGGGAAAAAAGCCCCATTCAGCATTTCATCTGTAATATAAACGGCAGCAGCTGGGGCAGACTAACATGCTGAATTGGGATAATTAGGGCACTTGCTTTGTTGGTTGGTTGGTTGGTTCAGTGCTGTTTCAGTCTGGCTGGGGCTGACTAGAAGTCAATGAGCGAGTTATCCCATTAGTCTGGAGTATTACACTTCGGAAAACACATAGATCAACTATGAGTCTACACTGCACATCCTGTGAGAATGCTGAAGCAGGGCTGGTCAGTCGGCTTTTCCAAAGCCCTCTGTTTTCTTCAACTAACCCTGTGCAAAAGTGACACTTTACCTCCGCCTGGCACACATCGCAGCGCCCTTGACTTCTATGAAAACAGTTCTGCCTTCCTGTTCCGTCCCTCCCTTCCAGCTTCTCTTCCTGTCTGACTCAGTGTCATGAATTAAAAAACCCAGACCTCCCTGTTTCTTCCTCTGTTTTGTCCCAGAGGCTGTGCACGCTGGATTTCAGTGAATTGTTACAGTCAGTCCTCTGAGCACTACCATGAGTGACCCTTGACCTCGATCAGTCATGGTGCAAGAAGAGCCAGCAGGAGCAATACCACTTTGTCCCTCATAAAAGTCGGTGATATGCATCCAGTATTCATATTGTTATCTGAATCAGAAAATCAGTCTTTCATCTATAAACCTTATCTCACTGACATGAATTATCAATGACAGAATCACAGTGCAGAGAAAGCTTATGGATGACACCTCTCAGTGTTGCTCAGTGTTTCAGTTAAATTAAGTCATACTTCCAGGCCACTAATGCACTTTAAATCGTGTAGTTATTCAGCAGCTAATTCCTTTCCACTTCATTTCCTAGTAAAAAAAACATCCATTGCCAGATGTTACACGCAGCTCAGATATCGCATAATAACAGAAACAGATTCCTTTGGTAGTTCTGGCACTGTTGCACTAAAATAATGTAACAATGACTCCAAAGACAGTAAAATCAGTCTGGCTGCCTACATTTTTAGTCTCATTTCTTTGTTTTGTGTTGTTTTCTGATTGGTTTCGCCAAAGAGTAGTGTAAAAAGAGAGGTGGGGTTGCTTAGTTTTGAGCTACTGTACATGTTCAGCGCCTCAGGGAGGCAGGCAGGCACGCACACCACATTTCAGCTTTTCAGGGCATAAGGTATTGAAGCTACTACTGCTTTGCTCGACAAAGCCCGCAAACACTGTAGCCTTGGCAAAATAAACAAGGCAAGGTGTCCTTTATCAGCCTTGTCAGTGTCTGAATACAAGGAGTAAATGAAGGATTTACATTGTGGCAAGAAGAAATGTGTGTGTGAGCACTCAAATGAGTAAAAAATGAGCTTATGTGTACTTTGGACCTACTCAGCAGTGACAGATTGTCCAGCTACTCCTCCCCGTTCTAATTTTCTTCTTTGTCTGAGGATGCACTGCAGGCTGCAGGCTAAGGTTCAATAATGCAGGTGAACGTAAAAATGTGCTGACATTTTTACAAGCATGTAAGGCACGTGGCAGTCTGCTCTGGCAACCCTCTGCGCAGCCCCAGTGAAGAGAAGAGGCAGAAGGGGAGAGTGTGGATGTGAAGGAGATGAACCTGTACAGTGTTAATTACTAGCCTTGAAAGCAAAAAACAATAAATAATTTACTGTACTCCCCAAAAGCCTATTCAGTTATGTGAAATATGTGAACAAAAACATTAATTAAGGGACTGTGAAACAAATTGTTTATATTCAACACTATGTTCACAAAAGGAATGCCCAAAACATTGTGCATGCTTTGTAATAAAATGCAAATTCACCTCACCTATTCACCCCTGTCACGTTGAACATGTTCTCTGCGAAATGTGGGAAAGAGCTGGCGGCAGCAAAGGCAATGAGGCTTGTGCAAAGTGCTTAACAGTAAACGTTGTACCTACAAGCTCAGAGAAAAAAAAATCGTCTTAATGCAGAGCTTTTGAAGAATGAGAAAATAAAGGTGCGTGTGGTCAAATCGAAGCTGTAGTGGTCAAATATCTTTTGTATGCCCCTTATGTGTAGATCAGTTGAGTAACAGCATTTGCTACCATAGTATAAATCTCTCAGTGTTGCAGATTAAGACAAGAAAAGATGCTTATTCCTTTCTTCCAAGTACAAACTTGCCCGCTCTCACTCTCTCCACTCACTCTCCTTTCTTCTTCTACTTCTGCCTCCCTTAGGCAGGCAAATGTAACACTGCAGTCATACTTAATCAACATCTTCACGGACAACACAGGGACTTCAAGTCCTCTGCTGCAAAAGCCTTGGCTGTCACACTCACAGTAATTGTCTTAGATACCCTGATTCACTCTCCTTAAACACCACAGAAAAAGACAATGCCTCTGACCTACATTGCCATTGATGTGTGAAGATGTAGCAATTTCTGTTTATGTGTTTTGCATGGCGTGATATCACATCTTGTCACTTACTCCATGTTAATTATTTTCTTTGCATCTACTGCAGGTTGCATGAGAGACGCTGCTGTCGTGTTTCACATTTCATTGGTTAGGACAGAGGCAGAGTAATGTGTCTGTCTGGCTGAGCTCCTGCTGTTCCACTGAGTACATGCAGTGTTTCCCTTTGATAGCAAGGGGTACTGGGAAGTAAGAGTAGTGAAACAACATCTAACTTCCTCTATGATACACTCATCTTGATAAAGTTTAGCTGGCCGGAACAAATACCAGTCATCCGGCAGACACACTGTTATACTGCAGCTCAATTTAGTTTGTACAGCGTGATTCACAATGGCCATTTTGTTGATATCAATTGATAAGAGGGGCTTCCAGAAATGTATCAAGGGAAAAAAATTGATTTATTGTTCCTCAGTATCCCGCACATTCCACAAAGCCCTATGCTTATGGTGAACAAAGCTATAATCTCAAAGGTCAGGTTGAGGTCAAAATCAACAACACAAGCAATTACATTCATAAAATGTTATTAACGATTTTGCCCCGAGCACGCCAGAAAAGCCACACATCCTCACCACAGACTTTGTGTGGGCTTTATGACCACAATACCTCCCCATTAGTGTGTGAGTGCTTTTTCATTCTTTTTCTCCCACCTGCTTCAGTGTGTGGATCAAAATCGTGTATTCATACATAAACATAACTGTTATCCCGAGGGAGAATTTATTTCCCCTGGCCTGGACACATCAAATCACTTTGTGCCAATGTAAAGAGTCTGAAGTTGCAGGACTCACGGCATGTAGATTTAACCCCAACTTTTTTCACAGTAAATCTGAGATCAGACCTTTCTAGGGCCTTCACAACCTAAACAAGCATTCAAGAAAAACAAATATACATATTGCGTGTCACATATATAGTTCTGTAAGTAGCAGCCGACTCATCTTGTACAATAGTTTGCGTTTACGCACCTATCAACATGGCAAGACACCACAGTGGGCCACATTTATGTGTTATGAGTTATGAAGTTGTGGAAGTTTCATAGTCTTTCATCATCAACTTAGTCCAATTTACGTTGGTTTACAGTGGAAAAGGTTCATCAAGAATGGTGTGTTTGCGAGATAGGGAAAAAAAGGTAGGACTTTCCCATACAGAGTTTTCTGTTTGCAGTCTCACTCAGGAATGAATTTGGAAGGTCTTATTTCCTCTCTTCTTTTTTCTCTTGTCAGCTGAGGGCTGAGAATGCTTAAGGCTGTTCCCTCACACTAAGAAGAGCTATCTACCCAGATAAGGCCAAGGTTGACTGCAAAACTGTTGCAATGAAAGCATAGGTGCAGGTATCTACATGTCACTGAGCCCTGAAGCACAACAAAGGAACAAGTGGTGTATTGCCTGTAACTCCACATGAGGAAAAGTCAATACAATATGCATGGAGAGAATTAAGTTAATGTAGGTACAGCTGCAAGCTGGATTTTACTATTCTTGTGCAAAAGCTAAAAAAGCTAGTAGAATCAATTTTGTAAGAAAATTACACACTGCTTTGAAATCGCTAAGAGAACTAATGGCCATAATAGGTCCTTTCGAGTTGAAAATGGCCCTAGTTGTAATCAGGCTGAAGTGTATATAGTAGAGTGACAAAGCTGCAGTTGGCCATGCTCCCCTATGGAACATGAGCAGACTAAACAAACAATGTCTGCACCCCTTTTACTGCAGTAACCATGGTGACAGTGGCAGGAAGGGGCATCCTCATCACAAGGGGGCAGTGTGGGCAGCGCACAATGGCGTTGCCCTCACTGCCTGCCTTGGTGCCTCACGCTCAACACATACACAAGCTCCACCAACACAAAAGACACATGTGTTATGCAGTCAAACAAATATAAATTAAAATGGACACAAACATACACAGCCGAGCGCAAATTACACACACACTGTCATCTGCTCCTGCCAGCTGCCCCTTGGCGTCCGACACAAGCACCCTCCCTCTCTCAGTCTCTTTCCTCCTCCCTTTTGTTGCTCACTTATTGTCAAGTTTTCACCAAACAAAAACGCACATCCTCCCATCACACCAGCTAATTGATTATTGATGGTGCCAGGCTAAAGAGACTCATATTCAAAAGGTTGTGAAAAGAGAAAATGGCAGAGACTATGCTTTCAGTGCCTTTCACAAAAATGAAGTAAGTCGAGGCATTTGCATGTAAAGCTCAAGGTCTTTCTCTCCTTCCCTTCTCGGTCTTTTTCTTGTTGTTGCTTTGATAAGCTGCTCAAGCTGCACTGGACAGCTTTGGGAGCAGGTTGAGGGTTAGGGAACGTAGGAAGTGTTCTGGAAACAAGCTGCCAGATGACTGTGCATGGAGGAAAAAAAAATCATAACAGCCCTCATGACTTGCTGGGGTGACAGTCTGACTTCTAACCAGTGTGAAGATCGGTGACAAACAAACAGCCGGACTTGTTATTCTATGGTCCCTATGCCAGGATTGCTTCCCTTATCACTGGCATCGCGTAATTTTGTTACACGTGGTAAAATATAGGATGAGTTCTGACAGCAGACATCAGATAAAGAGAGAGAGAGAGAGTGCCTGGACAGGGGAATGTGGAGATGGGGCTGAATGCCTAAGCAGGCTGTTGTTCGAGGGAGAGAGACTGATGATTGTGGCAGGCAGATTGAAGCACTAAAGAATGGCAGAGGCGAGGGATCCTGTCCCGTGGAAATGTGTCATGAAGGCAGTTCCATTAACATCTTAATAAAGGCTTCCCAGGCCCTGGAGAGCCCTCGTGAGCAGACTGCCTTCTCCACTCACATAGGGGCCCAAAGCTGCTCTTGCAGCATGTCAACAAGAGAACATTTAAGTTCTGCCAGTGTTGTATTGTGAGGGTGTTAGGCTTCCCAAAGGAGTAGCCTAAATGCCTACCCACAAACATGCTCCACAAAATTCCTTTATTCCCCTTCCCCTCTACTTTCATTTACTGTCCATTTCTCCATCTGTTGGATTTAGCGTCCCTACAAAAGGCTTTGTTTCAGCAAACTGGCAAGCCTTTGGGACAGCAGAGTGCATGCTGGGGTTTACTGCTAACTTGCTGCCATCAATAGACAGAGCAGGATCTGGACTGGCCACGGTTGTGCCTGGCAGAGAGACGACTGTTAACCGTTCCCCATCAGCCCTCTGATGAGACTAGCTGGAGCCTGTCTGGGGGCTGCGGACGCACACACATAGCATTATTGCAAAAAAAAAAAAAAAGCACAGCATCCTGACAGTCAAGAGATTGGGAAACAAACTCTTTCAACAGGCCTCTCTTAGGAAAAAGTCCCAGCACAGTAAACACTGCAGCTGAAAAAGTGGCTTTTTTTCCTTTCAAGTACTCACGGCATCAAAAAAAGTGTGGTCTCGCTGTGTATCGTGAAAAATGAAATGCAAAGGAGTGGCATTGATTTTTGCACTCTGTGTTGCTCATGCTGGGCAAGCTACTACTTAACAATGTAGTGGCCTGTAGTCATCAATTTAAAATGGTTTCAACGATTCAATAAGTCAGTGAAGGCTACGAGCACAGCTACTCAAGATGATAAAAATGGCTACAGCAGCATGACTAGACCATTAAATGTAGTTCTGTGATGTTTCTTAACATCTGCTATTGTCAGTGAATTTTAAAGCAGTAATGCTGTATCTATATGATTTTAATATCAAAGGAATACAGTATGTTTGCAAGACGATATGAAGCACTAGATTTCACTCTTATTCAAAGCAGAGGAACAGACCAGAGCAGTGGTATGCTTCAAAACAACATTTTAACCAAAAGATTCTAATGCAGTTTGTTAGCCAGTAATTCTTGGATAAAGGAAATTAAAAATCATCTACTTCTCCACGAAAGAGATCTAACAATCATTTATGTCACGGTGAGAGTAAAATCTTTTTGCTTTGCTTTCTACAAAACACTGTGTTGCTATCTTGTTACATTGAGGAACCTGTCAAATGTCATTTCTAAATTTGAAGTATCGGAATCAATGTAACAAAGTTTAGTGTTGAATGTTTACCAGATGCTGAGAGACATACTTCTCAGTTCCCACATGTCTAATCAACATATCCGAGTACTGCCTCTACAACCAATAACAGCTTAAATTAATGTTTGTTAGGCCTGCAGAGACAATCTACTGATGAATCTGTTACTTGAACCACCAAAGACAGGTAAAAAACTGCCTTAAAACTGTACATTTAACCAGAGAAGAGACTGCAAGTCTCCGACTAAATGTTCTCCCTGGCTGCACTCCACTTGATCAATGTCACAGCAGATCCAGATCTCCCTTATGTCGATCCTCACACGTACACGCTCGCCATAAACGCCAAATTCCAGACACAAACATGCACATAACAAGGCTGACTGAGTGGAGCGTGTGTGTGGGTCAAGAAGATTGACATCTCTGTTGTGACAGCTGGACAGTTGAGAGGTTCAGATAAACAGCCCACAGTGAGGGAATTGCATAAAAACAAACACTCATTCACTATTTGCACACTCCAGCAGATAGAAAACGGAGGACCTATATCTGTGGGAGAATGAGTCACTGAACTCACAAGAGCACTATTATCTACATGTGTGTTTGCGTATTTGCATGCGTGTGTGTGTGCAAGCAAAGGACAGTTGGAGGGTGGGTGGGGTGGGGGTGTGGGGGGGGTCTCTTCGTTGCGAATACACAGCCGCTGAGCGCTTTTGCAGTATTCACTCATTAAGAAATAGGTCAAGGATTCTGCCTGCATGCGTAGCGACTTGTCAAAATCTTTCAAGCTAAAGTGTGGTGAGTCTGGCTGCCTTAAGGGGGGAATCCAAAGAAGCAGTGTGCTGTGTGAATGCTGGTGGTGACACAGCACACAGAAAAACAGTAACAACTCATTCAGTAGCAAATCATGCAGTTACAAAATGAGTTTGTAATGTCATCATAGGCTGTGGAGCCGTGTCAGTGGTAGAGGCCGTGTGCTTGCAGTGCGGCCTGATAATTAACTCAGCTCGTCATTGAAGCTCTTTGCTGTTCATCAACAGAGGACGCTGTTGATCCATGTGCGCCAATCAGCAGAGTTTGTCGCAGATACTGTTGGTGATGGTGGTAGCGGTAGCTGTGGCAGTACAGGAGAAGGTTTAGACACTCTACAAAAAATCTACAGGGTACACTAAAGGACCAGTTCCTCTTAAGATAAGAGAGTTCATGGAAATGGGTTACTTATCTGTATACAAAATTAGCTATTCCAGAAGTCAAGGTTATATATTTAGTAAAAACAAATTCTTGCACAATCCTGACTAAAATAAATCTAGTATTTGAGCACAAGTAAAACACCATTAGAAAAGAGTGCAAGCTCTGAATTTCTCCTGGGCAAATGGGATAGTTCTCAGCAGACTTACACAAATCACTCCAACATTAGAAATACTAAATACCTTCCTGACCACACAGCTTCACCGTAAATCCAATCAAAAGACTGCTTCTCCACCACCACCACCTGCAGAGACATGGAGAGGAACTGTCCGAAAACATCCACCATTACTCCACAAATCTCAATCCACGTTTGTCCAGTTGAAGCAGTGTCTCTCCTGCTTGGTGGGGTTAACCTATTGATCGGACGAACGTGTGATGTTCTGTGGGGTTCTTGAAAGGCTTTCTTGGACGGCATGCCTTCAAAGGCATCACTTGAAAGCGATTCATTGAGTAGACTTCTTAACATTATATGCTCTATTATTTAAAGGGGGAACAAACTTGACTGAAAACCAGAATGAGCTGAGATTATCAACAACAGCTCTTCTCGAGGAAAGAGAACCGTGTGTAGAGAGCACAAGTTTCTTTATGATGTTAAATTCAACAAAAGTTGGCAGCAATGAACTTGAGTCATATATGGTTGTTGTACATTTATTCATGGTCAAAATAAATGTGACTAATAGCTATATGAAATAATCAAACAAAAGCTGCTATAAAGCCAAGTGGTCTGAGGGACTGATTGCTCAGTGGTAGCAGCCCACTATGAGAGAATGTTTTGTATTTCATTAGTTTGGAGCTAATTAGGTGAATATAATCAGCATGCGATAATCAAACCAGTGCCGAGCGCTGGTTTGTTCTTCCAAACCAGCAATTTCCACCCTGGTGGCTGCCCCAGGGTCAAACTGCTGTTTCACTTTGAAATGGATAATAAAATAATTATGTGAGTGGCTCACGCTTCAAACACACAGAAACTGTGATTTCACCGAGAAGGAGAGGGTTTTGATTGCACGGGCAGAGGGATTAATATGCTACCCATCAGCCATGGCAGATGCAAGTTATTTTCATGCAAATGTAAGGCAATTTTCTACTTAAGACAACATTTATTTTCTTTAGAGTCATTGTCATGGATACTTGGCAGAGCGCTGACTGTCTGACAGACAATGAAGATTTGTAAGTGCATCTGCTGATTTGGACAGATGAGGTCTTGAGTCAGTCTGGAATTCTAAAGTGATACCAGTTGGCCACAGTAATTACAACTGTTGTGTTTTTTTGTTGCCGTTTGGGCTTTTGGTTTTACCACTTGAGAACAAAAGATCAAACCTGACAGGGAAAGATACTGAATTGAGAGGAAGTGAACTAGATCAGTGACCTAATCCATCTATTTTAGTGAACACGGAAAGTGAGGCATTTAACAGTCTGGTTATCAGCTCCGACAAGGTTCACTTGTTGCGGTGACACACTGGTTCAGGTCAACTGTTACCAGCCAGAAAATTATATTTAAAATGAGTTTATACGTATCCTTAAGTAAACTATACATACATACATATAAATTGAGCTCAAGGTCAACAAACAGTATGAGACATCTGCAAGCATTAGTCTATGACAACTACAAAGTAACTGTACTGGTCAAGAAACTTCATTAAATACTGCAAAACATAATCTTACTAACATTAATCAGAAGCATCACATCATCCAGAGTACTGCAAATATAAGTATTATCTGTGTACAGCAGGTTGTATCTCAATAATTCTGGTGTATTAGAAAGCAGATGAATTCTAATGAATGAGAACAGCGCATAAATGATAGTAATACAAAAGATACAAAGCAGCACCTGTGTGTGTTTAAAGCCTGATCTAGGTGCACAACACGGATGTTGTGTGCACAAACCATATACTTTATGGTCACAGCTCACCATTCATTTAGGCGTCCAAGTGAGAGCTGTGGCAAAAGCGGCAATGAAATACTGAAACAGGTTGCTACCTCATCAGAGCCTGCAGCCTAAAATGAAAAAATGTCTCTCTTCAGTTGTTTCTCCGCAGTGTCGGGAATTAGCCCTCTATGGAACAGTGTGGCTGTTATGGTTTTGTTGCGCATATGGCATCATGAGGGATTTACACAAATATTCCCACCCTGTAAAGCAGATTTTGCCGAAGAGAATGTCTCTCACCTCTTCATTCAAACTGGATCTCCCGGTTATTCTGTTCCCCTCCAGCGCGGGTGTTGTATTGTGGGTTTTAACTGATGCGCTAGACTCACATCCACAGCGAGAAAAAAATGTTCCAAAATGCTCTGTGTGGACAAATTCTCCCCCTTTTTTTCTTCGAGGATGCCTCGATAATTTCACGTTCACTTCTCCCAATTCCTTAAATATATCTGTCAGTGGAACCTGTTCAGCGGCAGCGGCGGCGTCATTCATTCAAGTAAGAACCCTCATTACCGGCGAGTGACTGCGAATACGGTGCGTAAACTTTGCAGCGCAGGCTTCAGCTTCTCAACTGACCTCCTAATGTTACTTTACTAGACCGTGTCAGGGAAACGGCGCATTCCTTTAGTTCGGTGGTGAACGTCCTCCGGGCTGCTCTACAGTGCGCGCAGGTTATGTGCGAGCTGTGAGCGGGCTCGCCATCGTCCGCCGGTGAAATTTCGCAGCGTCGGTTTAGACCCGCAGCGTGGCTTCCTCACACAGCTCTGCCGGGCTGACATAGATGAGCAGCTCCATCAATGTACAGTAGTGTGTGTGTCCATGTGTGTGTGTGTGTGTGCGCGCACTGCCACTGGCACACTGCGCGTTTAAACCCAGCCCCCTCACACTCCGGCTCATTATGGTGTTAACTGTTTCCGCCCAAAGAAATACACCAGAAACAAACGCATTAAAATACAATTTAAGGATTCAGCGTTAGAACATCAGTGTTATCAGCATTATACTAACAATATATTTTAACACTGAGGACTGTGTTACAAACTGGATACTACATGTAACTGCAGAAAACGGAAAATAAAAAATAAATAAAATAAAATGATGCTCACTGATTTATGAGCTGAAGTTTCTAAAATACTTAGTTTTTTCTTACAGTTTGGAGAAAGCTCTGCAGTTTCTACTATTATTATATACAGATATAAATCCCCCAATTATCAGTCCTTTAAGAAATCCTAGAAATAACAGAGTGATCTGATTAAATAGTGATAATAATGCATCATATGTATAAAAAGAAAACATTTCTTACCCATCATAGAGTTTTGTCTGCGCAGTACAAACTGAACCCAGTCAGTGACTCTCCCACCTCCCTGTTTCTGTAAGAACACTGCCATCTATAGACCAAACTGTGACCCTGCCTCTGCTCACAGTCTCTCTCCCCCCTAAATCTCTCTCTCTCTCTTTTCCTATTATTTCTTCATTTCTGCTTTTCTTTCTTTTCGTCTACTTTTATATTTCTTCTTCCTTTTTTTCATTTCCTCTCCCTCATTTTCTCCCTGGCTCAGAGATGTATTTATTGTACCGCACACCAGTGGAGCTGAAGAATGTTTCAGCCTTGGAGAAAGTTCTCTCGGAAATGTTAAGTTTTTGAAATGGCCCTAAAATGTGAGCATGGTGTCAGTGGCGTGGTGCTCTGCGGGCTCAGGTTAAGGAGTTCAGTACGGTAGCAAGATTATTAAAAGTGTATAATGACAGTGCATGTAAGGCACGTTGTGCAGAAGCATGCATTAAGAGGAATATGTTCTCTTCCTAGTGCTACTACTGTGTGTGTCTTGCATTTATATCTATAAAAATTCATGTTACTTCGGCTGCAGACAGCATTCAATTGTACCACCCAAGAAATACCTGCCTATCATTACTTTCATTTTTATTCATAAAAGATAAATATTTGATCAGTGATCTCAGTATTGGCTGCCAAGTGTTGGCTTTTAGCTCTCTTTTTATTCCTTTCCTTGACACCATCCAGTTTACAGCATATTATATTTACTTTCTTCCATTACACTGATGGAATGACACGGAAATAGATTAACATCACACCAGCGCTAACCTCGTATCTCCTTGCATCTGTGTCCTTACTGGGTTATGACAAAAAACTAGGCTATCCATATTCTGTGATGCATCAATAATGCAGAGTGGGGAAAAGAGGAGCCAGTGTCTGCCATCAAAAGTATTGCAAAACTGCCAGGAGGAAGAAGATGTGGAACAACCAGTGTAAGTACACTAAAAGCTCAGCGCCCACTTAAAGGCAGGGTCAATAGCTGGAGGGTGTCCATATTGGAATTCCACCGACTACCTTTCAAATGGATCTCAGTCAACCCTGGGTGGCAAGGGTAATCAAATACAGACTACTTCAATCCATTACTCAAGGCCCCGTTTGGAACAAGCCCGTGATTTGTTTGATTGAAACATAACTCAATTCATATTGAAAGAACAGGTTGCACAAAACTGTCTGGAAGCAGTCTTACCTGTTCTGCGCAGAAAGGAAGGATAGATGAGCCCATTTCACAAGTTGAAGTTTGGTTATTACATGATATATGATTCTATCAGTCATGTTTCACTTGAGGATGCATATTGACTGACCTCAGATTCTCTACAAGTGAAAAAGAAGACGTTTGAAATGGGAAAACATGTATGGAAAACTATAAATGAGAACTGCAAAGATTATTAGTGTACTTAACATGGATCCTGTGATATTAATTTCTTATATTTCCAAAACGTGATTATTATTTTCAATTAATGTGCACAAATATCACATGACAGGCAAACTTACTGCAATACATCCATACTCCTGTGCCTGTGTACCATGGTCAGCTCTGTGTCTTTGCTCCTTCAAGACCCTTAAAGATACAGCGGATGCTTATTGATGTGCTCATAACTCACAGGTGTACACCGCTTCAAAGAGCTTCATTAAACCCCCGAGTCCCTCACACAGAAAAGGGCTGGGTCAACATGGTGCACGTCCTCACTGGTGTTAACTCATCCAATTCCTGAACTGGCGCCAGACCACGTTGAATCTGAAATCTAAGCACACATCATCGATCATTACGGTGCTGTCAAACGGGCAAGCTGTTGGTCACTTTGTATTTATGTTTACATTTGGAATCTAGCCTGGAAAAACAGAGTGAGTGAGGAGCCACAGCAGATACTCGAGGGATCCAACGCCTACAGTCAGTGAAGAGGTTAATTGCTGGAATTACGACTGTGATGAGGTGCAGCACCTTCTGTTTACCTCTGGCTGTACGGGCAGCTAGAAGTTGGAGGGTTGGTGACAGAAAGGGGGCAATTCATGGCAACGCGCAAAGTTTATTTGCTGGAAGACTGGTTCAGTGAGCGGTGGTCAGGTTGAGGGGGTGTGTGTGCAGTTCTCAGCACTGAGGCTCCCAACAGAAACATGAAGAGATGGCCAGCTGTAGGGCTGCCTTTTGACCATTTGTGGATCAAAGTGCTCGCACGCAGTGATTTCACACTAAGTTGGAAGGTTTCAAAGGGGCCTATTGTGATGTCTTTAATTCTCTCTGCCTCCAGCCACATTTGAAGTTATCACGAGGGAATGTGGCAACCTGTCGACTGCACTGAAACTCCATTCCCTGTCTTCTCTGAGCCGTGTAAGCCATCCGCTGGAGAGAAAAACAAATGGCAGGAAAGCAGTAGATTAAAAAAAAAAACTTTCATTTTTGTGCATACAATATGATGCCAGCAATTTCTGATTCAGCTATTAAAATCCACTTTATAATATTTATGATTTATACCCACTAATTAACCAGTATTAGCTTTATTTTTAATGAAATCAACAAGAGGATGTAAAAGATTTACATGCGCGCGCGCGCACACACACACACACACATACACTCTCATTCCAAACAACATTATATGCTTAGTTCATCGTGCAGGTAAAAAGCAGAGCAGATTTTTTTTTTTTATTGCAGGATTATAAACAGCATAGTCCAGAATGTGCAGCATGTGTCTTTGGACTCAGATGTTTGTGGCATTTGAACCAGGTCCATTAAGGAAGTCCACCCCCGCTGCTTACTTCCCACCATCCACCTGTTAAGAGTGGGTAGTGGATAAATACTCAAGAGGCTCTGGGGACTAATGCCATGCAATCAGCAAATGGTCACATACAGTATACACTTACACACAGAAACCACATTCGTACAGGTGGCCCATTACATCAGTCATGGCCTACTGATGGAGCCTCCGCAACCCACTGCCATGCTGCGATGATCGTTTTCCTGCTCTACACTGAAGAGAGATTTTTCACACTAGGAAGTTACTAGAAGAAGAAGAGAAGTCAAATTCAATCGAATACCAGCATGTTCAGTTCACGCTTTAGTCAACAAATTGCAACCGTTTGGAGGATATCAGAGTGATATTTTCGCTGAGTGCATTTTGAAGAGGTTTCATAGCCGTGATTGTTTTGTTTTTTTTTGTTTTTTTTGCTCTCTTCTGGGAAAACAACTCACCCTGAGGTTCAATTGAACATAATGTGCCTGATCTGTGTCTCAATCCTAAATCTCTGATTGGAGGCAACTCTTAAGGCTTGTCAGCATTTGTCTATGGAGCAACAAAATTAAAACAGCAATTAATTTCCACAGAGATGCAATCACAGGAGACGTGGTAATTGCGAGCTGCTCTGATGTGTTTGCTGAGCGAGGTATTGTATTTTTTTTATTTTATTATTATTTTGTCCTTGCTTGGAGGCATTCCACGAGCTGCAGTCTTTGCACTGTAATCTCGCACATCAAACTTGTGGCAAGAGATCATGGACTCAGATGCCATCAGTGTGGAAACATGGCACCTCAAAAATAGCAACAGAGATGAAGAGAGGGTACAGATGGTTCATCTTTCAACACATCAGTGCCACAATTGAGCTGTCAGAGAAAATGAATAATGATGATGTGTTAAAAAAAAAAACAATTAAGTACTTTGTGCTCCCAGCACTAACTAATCTACACTACAGCTTAAATGCAAGGTGAGCAACATTCAAAACGCCTAAGAAAATAGAGTTTCAATTTGTTGTACTGTTTATCTCTTGTGCACAAACGCAACTGCCAACATGCACGTGTTCAAAACTATGCATGTACGCACACATAGGATTGGGGCTAAGAGAGAAAAAGAACAACAGAAAATGAGCAAAATTCCTCTTAGAATTCAAAACATATCCATTAGATAGTGGACTGTTTTAATAAGACGCTTATCAGAATATGAATCTCAGGAAATTGCTGGCTATTTATTTTACTGGGACTGCTCACTTTGCCTCAGCTCTTGATAAAGCATTTTGTTTTAATTAGACACATTTCCACACTCCACCAGGGATGACCTCTTATTATGGTGAAGTGGGCCTGCTTAGCAGAGCAGGCAGCCAGGAACAAGCTTCTCCATGCATCTCAATCATTCCTCATCCACGCTCATCTCAGGGGCGCGGGACCAAATCAAAGCAGTCACTATTAAGCAGAACCAAATTGTTTAACGCCGTAATCTGCCACGTGTTTTCCATTCCTTCCCCGTTTGCAATTGGAAATGAGACACGGTGGAAAATATGATGCATTGTTTTGCATACTAACAAGGGACCTTGGATTTCCTTATCCTTCATGGTTATGGAGGATAGGATATGTTCTGCAACAATGAGAAACACATTTTCTGACTCACAAGTGTTACAGAAAAAATAAGACAAGCACATTATCCGTAGTATCTGTAAAGGAGAGGAGGAAAATCCCAACAACTGGCTGCGTTGGATGGGATTACTGTTCTACCTTAGCGTGCTGATTTTAGGGTTTGTGAGCCCTGTCAAACAGAGAGAGAACAACATATTCAGTCAGCATGCTGCAGCTGCTACTTCCTGCACTGCATCAATATAAAACAGGTGACTTGAACAGTTCTTAGACACCAGATGTATGTGGGTGAGGGCAAAACACTGCAAAACATGCCAAATAAATATTGCCAGAATGCAGCCAATCTGACATTTGTTTCTGGGCGTGAGACAGAAACCATCAGGCTCTTTGACAGAATAAGCTCATGCTCTCCTCTTTTGTCAGCTCATTTCATTTGGTTATTTCCAATGGAGAGAGGAGACAAGAAAAAAGATAGATAGAGGACAAAGCAATTATGCCCACCATTTTATGCCATCATGCTTGATCTCCTAGGTATGAGAAGAGAAGAGCCGCGAGGCAGAGGGCGAGACTGATGAGAGCTTATGAGCTGCTTGAGACCTGCTCTGCTCCAGACAGGGATTTAGGTCTTCTTGCTGCCTGCCTGTCCGTAAGGTAGCATGACATCACAGTGATACCTTAATCCAGCCTGGCCTTTCACACGGGACCCTAGCCAGTGGCTCGTCAAGATATGTAACGTAAATGAGGGATTGAGGATGTCGACAGGGAAAATGCCAGCATCACAATGTGACACAGTCATTAACGCCTTCCCTTTCATTCTTTGTCAAGAAAAAAGAAGGACATGGACTTAAAGAATACGTGACAAGAAGAAGGATCATCTACAACCTAACTTCGACTGCAAACACCCACACATTGCACACATACAAAACCAATCCATATGATGCAAATCATTTTCTTTACATGGTGCATATGGTCCTCATTAATCATCAGTAATTACACAAGATGCATAAACAACAATTTGTGGTTTCACAACTGGACGTTTTTGCAGTGTAACACAAAGAGTGTGATGTAGCCGCTTTACCTTCATCTTGTTGTATACAGAGCAACATCTACTATAGCATCTGGATGCTTACGCCAGGTCCTTCAATCATTCAGCACTTTGCTAGCGATTATAATTCAAATCAGATTAATTGAAACTTTCATTTCTTAATCATGAATTATTCACCACTGAAATAGTGCTGAAGCACCACCAAATGTATCCTGTAGTAGTTCTGGGCTATCATTATCTAGGAAAATTATATTAAAAATGTACATCTAGCCTGAGGACTGTCTTTAAAATTAATAAAGTATTTTAAAATCTTTTCTCCCAAAGACATATCTAAGGCATATTGTGTTTGCACCTTTTGACGAAATGTATGCAAAACAGGTGTAACTGTAACTATAAATGCAATGAAATGTCCATCATCTTCAGACATACATTGAAAAAAACACTGATAGTTTGAGAATGAATAGATTGTGTGAGTACAGAGAAACTCAGTTTCAAACCATTTCAAGTTATGCTTCAAAATATAATAAACGGGAATGAAAATGACTTTCTAAAATGAAGGTCGCTCTGGCACTGTGAGGAACAAATAGGAAATTTCCATATTCAGTTTGGGGATTTCTGACTCCTTTAACCTCCTTTTGTCAGTCAGGGAAAACAATAGCACACCAGGCAAATGTTCTGTGGTTGTGAGAGAGAGGGGATCTTCATCACAAATCATTATTCACTCCACACAAATCCGCGGTTATAAGGTGCTACAGCACCACTTAAACATGAACTTGACACCCTGACATTGATAGTGTACACTCTGTGCTGCAGACTTATATTGAAGGTATTTACTAGGAGTGAAAAAAATACATTGAAATTCAATATATTGCAACACAGAAACGTCACGAAATGTATTGCTTGGTCTTAGAGCAGGATGGTGAGAGAGTAAGAACCAGGTGAGAAAGTGATCAAGACTACATAATGACATAGCAGCTTACATGTCATTAGATTTTAATTTGGTTCTGGTAGTTAATGAAAAGCGTCTTTCTTACACTGTAATATTATTTAGCATAATACAACTGCCAATGTAAACTAAGTGACGGCTTTGTGGCTCAACACTATAAAATTATAGCAGGTTTTCTCCGATTTATTGGTGTCTTTCTAGTCATAGTTGAATATATATATATATATATATGTATATATAAGATTTGCTTTGTGGTGTGTTCTTGGTTTTCACTTGCGACTTGACTTTGACAGAGGCCTGGAGGGCAAAAAACACTGGACACTGGAACTGCAGCATAAGCCTGTTAATTTTCCACCCGTTCCAAGCAACAAATATTTAAATCACATACCAACTGAAGAAAAACAAAGATATGAGAAACAAACTGCACATTTGGACATGTGTGATCCCTATACAGCACTCGCCACAGTGTTTTAATCACTAAAAACAGAGACGTCCCTGCCAGAGAGCCCTTTACATAAAATAAACCAGCATTGGTTTAATCAATTCAAGTCAGTGCCAGAAAAGGAAAAGAGAAATAAAGCAAATATTCTGCAGTCATAAACACCACATCATATCATATTGTATTTCTGTTTTTGTCTCTGTATGTTTGTATGTGAATGTGCATGTAGGTGTCTCAGTGAGAGCATCAGGATTTCCTCCCCAGGGAGCCATGACCAGCCAAGATCCTCAGTAAAGCTACTATTTTTGTGCAGCCTGCTCTGGCATGTACCCCGTGCTGCACCAAACATCGCTGATGGCAGGGAGTCTCCAGCATGATTTCCAGAGACAACCTCAGTAGCACATATCCTCTCGTTTTCAGCCTCTTCAGTTCATTTTTTTCTATGAGCCAAACATGTCGATGCAAGATTTCTGTGGCCACAGAAAATGTCAAATAGGAAAAAAGAAACATATTATTTAGCTGTCACAGTCACTCTCTGGAGGATGCAAGAGAATTGAAGAACAAGGCTTCCTTCTGTGTGACTTAATGGAACCAAATGTTACTGTTGTTAATGCTAAATGATAGTGTAGAAAAATCCGGACTTCATGATACTAGGTCTTTTTTATTCCAGGGTGTATATTTCATTCTCCATCTTGTTTGTCTCTTTATGATGTTTAGTATTTCTACACTGATGGAGAAAACACATTTTCATCAACAGCAATGTGTGATGATAACTCTGGATTCTCTCTCATCTTTGGTGTGACATTAATACAAAAATGGTGTGACACTGTGTGACACTAATACAAACATACACACATTTTCAACTTGCTTCTTATGGTTCTACTTTGGGGAGTACATGTAATATAAAGACTCTTTGCTTCTAGCTGAAAACTCCTCCAGATGACATAACCTGGAAGAAGCTAGATGACATGATTTGAACTGTTTTTCTGACTTTCAGATTGTTACAACTGGTAGCAGAGAGATACTTTAATACAAGGAAGGCAAAGGGAAAATCCACTATCATGAAGATTTTTCATGAAGAGTTTTCAAGTAACAAGAATGTAACCCCGTATATGTTTAGAAGATAATTAGTGCAAAGTCTCACTGTAACTGTCGCTTTCAGTACTTCATACCGTGATATGACACATATTCAATCCTTGTGTGCCATAATGATGAATATCTCATATTTGGGGGCCATGAGATGTAGTGCACCATCACTCGTCCCCTTTCTCAGCCAGAGGTGACAGATGATCTTAGCTATGGTAAATCTCAGCTAGATGCCATGGCCATCATGCACCTAGGTGCCCAGAAGGCTCGTGAAGTTTGAATGAGCAGCAAGAGATGAAATAGCATTTGTACTTCTTTGAAAGATGTATACAAAAGCTGCCCTGTAGTACAGAAGAGGGTGGGCATTACAATCCCATATGTGTATGCTAGTCCAAAATGAACAACATAATAGTCTTTCTCAGTAGATGGACCATTGCTTTTATGTGAATGCCAACTGCATTCTCAGAGGTAAATAACAATGTCAGTATTTTTTTTTTTAAAGAAGGTTGTTAGGGACACCTAGAGTGTTTCTGCATGAGTTGTTATAGGTCCATTAAATCTTTATGAAGCATGTTAATACAGTGATTAGACCTGCAGCAGAGACAACAGGCCAGTTCAGCTGAATGGCAGCACAGTCATACATATTCTCCTCAGCTCCGCAACAGCCAACACATACAGTGGCTTCAGGAGGTGTTCGGTAGTCAGATTTTAAATGATTATTTCAAATAGATAAAATCAATCTACAATCAATAAGCCTTATCACAAAAAGTGAAAAAGGTGTTTTCAGAAATGTTTTTAAAATGTCCAAAAATCTAGAACTGAAATCTCTCCTTGCCACTCAATTGCTATTAACAGTTAATCTACTCCATCACTTAAGCCGTTTCCATGTCAGTCCTTCATCTTCATGGTAACAATAACAAATGCGGAGCAGACTAGGATTGCTCACTTTAATGGGTTTAATCTTGATAGATCATGTGTTGGGTTAAAATAGTCACAGTCAAGTATCACTGAACTGTCTACTGTTCATAGTTCATACTACTATGGGCATCATTACAAGTGAAAATGACTAGCTAATGGGGTAATAATAATCCCTTAATTCAGCTCTTTATAGAAGCCCCAGGAATTCTAGGAGCCTTCTTGGGTAAGTCTCTATTAGCTTCTCACACCTGGATTTGGGTAGTTTATCCCATTCTTCCTGGTTATCCTCTCAAACTCCATCAGATTAGAGCATCTGTGAACTGCCATCTTACATTTAGTCTTTTGGCAGGCGCTGATTTTGAGCTCCCAGATGTTTACAGATGTTCTATGCGGTTTAAGTGTGGACAGTAAGAGACTTGTCCCTTAGCCACTCCCATGTTGTCTTGGCTGTGCCCTTTGGGTCGTTGTTGCTGAAAGGAGAACTTGTTCACCAGTCTTGGGTCCATGCACTATGGACAAGGTTCTTCAAGGATCATCAAGGATTTTTCCATTCATCCTTCCTCTAATTCTGACCACTCCCCCTGTGCCTGCCACTGAGAACCACCCTATAGAACCACTCTATAGCATGATGTATGATATTATTCATGGGATGAGCAGAGGTCTACAAAGAGTTCCATAGACGCCATGGCTTGGTTTATTTACTCATATGTGTTAGCTGTGGGACAGTAAATACACAGATGTGTCCCTTTCTAAACTATGTCCAATCAATTCAGACTCCAAACATCTTCTAGGCACAAGGATAGAGAAATCAAAGAGGCTGTACCATAAGTGTAGATTTATTAAATAGATGGCACTTGTATTCATTTACAATTACATTTACAATACAATAATCATGAAAACATAGTTTTCCCCTGAACCATGGTCCATCTGAGTCACAAATTAGTACAGAGACTTCATGCGTGTAAAGCAGATGGAGAACTGGTCCCAGATGTCAATATCCTTCCCAAATAACAAACAATATTTGGGCCTCAGCGAGTAACCCACTGACGTTTTTTTTAAAATCAGTCTTCAAAGATATGAAAGCATCATCTGCTGTTCACTGAGGTTGCACTTAACCTTTCATCATTTCCTTTCACACCAGCTCTATCAATGGGTGGTGATGTCTTTTCAACCATTAAAGCAGTTCATCAGACTGCCAATACACTCAAATATTTTTTTGCTACAATAACAGACAGGGGAGGTCAAGCTTTTTCGATATTGAAAATGGTGAGTTTGCAGCAAGGCAGTGTTCAATTTCTCTTCAATTCTACACTAATAGACAGAATAAGCTGCCAGTCAGCCAGTCCATCCTTTCCACCTGCAGAAGTGTTGATTTGCCTGTAAGCCGCCCAAGGCTGATTGATTCCTGAGTGAAAGCTTCAGGCACATGATTGACACCACATGATTACAGTTCACACATGACTGCTGTCTGCCATACTGCAGGCCTCATCAAACTATGACCATAGATAGGAAAGCAGAGAACATCAAGATACTGTACAACCCTCCTGCATATGACACTATCGCTTCTTCAAGACTGTGTTGCAGCTTGTGCACTTTTAAGAGTCTGAGTGTGGTTTGTGAAGCACCAGTATTTATTAATGCTGTGATTTGCCAAAAAAAGGTCATTTAAATCCATAAGGCCATATTGCTAATGTAGCATGAAGCTAGCTTCCCTGTGAGAGTTATAGAGTTAATGGAGCCACAACCCAATGAGACACCACAGAAGGAAAAAGAAAAAAGCACAAAAAAACATTTGCTTTGGAGACCTACAGCTGTACATGTTTGTTTGGGATATCTGCAGTGTGTTAATTGGTGCATAGCATCATGTGTGTTTTGACATGGATAAAAGAAAGAGCAATGTACATCTCTTGACAGTGAAATAAATTATCCATTTCTAATGTCCCGTTGCTCCTCGTGCCCCCTGTGGAGTAGACGGTATTAGATCATAATTGAATCACTTATAGCAATTATGATGGCATGCCCTTGGCTATACAGTAGGACAGTGTCATGGTGACACAGTGCATCACATGCTACTACAAACCCACACTCAACAAGCCACACACACACACACACACGCCTTTACTCCAACTTGTGAGAAAAAAGTATAACCTTTGAACCACCATCAGTTTGATTTTTATTTTCATTTTCATACTATTCTTGATGTTTTGAAGTTGAACTGCATCTATAAACAAGCATTTGTGGCAGAAATTGTCCCACAAAATGTTGTACATCTGTATTCACTACACGGTAGCACAAATAAAGTCAAAAACAAAAAGGAGAAGATGTTAGCCTCACATAAATTCAGCCCTTTTAGCTCAAACTCACCACCTCTTCATTTAACCTTACCTATCTGCCAAACAGCCAGACATCCCCAATCACCAAGAGTTTTAAGGTTGCCAAGCAACAACGGCTCACAAGTCCTGTACACAGGCTGCATGGCTGTGCCTGATCTGCTTGTTCACACAGATGTGACCAGCTGGGAAGAGCAGAGGCCAGAGGCAAACACATCTCTAAGTGAAGGGAAACACAGTGTGTGGCCCAGGATGTTTTGAGGGCTTGTAAGGATCCAGTGAGTATAAAAATACAGCATTTGTAGTCATTTACTTAAATTTAGAAACCTTTTTTTTGCTTAGATGGCAAGGAGGACAAAATCTGCTCCAACTGTGAATATTTGTAGACAGATATTTACAGGCAGTTGTAAAAAGAGATGTGAAACTTATCAGAACCTTTGATCTAAAATGAACCTTTTCTCTTCAAATTAGCATAGGATTTTGGTTAAGAACAAACAGCCACCGCAATAAGTACAGAACCTCTAAATCAGCATAATTGTGAGGGCAATTACACTAAAAGTGTGGGGTAAGTATTTTTTGAAGAAAGCGTGATCCTGTTTTAGGAGATTGAATTTACTAATTCAGTTATATACCACTATCTTCAGCAGTGTCATTGACCCTGTGTTACACCAAGCCACTCAGTGAAGAAAAATGGTTGGGTAGAAGGGGGGGTCAAGGAAATAAAACTGTAGGGTAAACACACAGCCATTATATGCCACATTTCGTGACATTCAGTGTGCTTTAGACTCTGACATATGCCACATAGTGAACAGCATTTTTGCTAAATTATAGCTTAAATGACAATTTAATTAAACTTAAAATTATATAAATTGAACAGTTTTGTGTGAAAGCTTGGAACACAAAAAAGCATTGGTCAAAATGCATTAATTCGAATGTTTATTACACAATATGATGCATGGATTAAGATATTAAATACAAAGTTTAATTGAAGGTTAAGCAACATATGGGCTAAACTAATAGATTTTTATTGCTAATAATTAATAACACAACAGTTAAGGCAGTTTAGTTGGTATGTATTTGCAAGCTCTGTTGGAGTAAACATGAGTGTGTAAATTAAAAATAAATGTCCCTGACTGAAAACACAGTGAGGTGTGAGATGACTAGAGGTATGTTTTTGTTTCTTTGGGAGTGTGTGAGTGTAAATGTGCATCAGTCCATGGGTGAGGGAGCAGGCTGACAGGTATATTTGTTTGTATTGGCCCCAGGCTGTGACCTTGGCTCCCTCTTTAGTTTGTTCAGTGTGAAACCAAATCCCTTAATCAATCCTTTAAACTGCCCTCACCTTTACCGCCATTAAAGAAATTACACTTGAATGGCCTTAGGATTTTCAAACCCGATACGGCATCCTAACTCTGCTGTTTCAGTTTACACAGAAGTATTATAGTAGTATAATACATGTTCAGCCAGAAAACAATCCCTGTATAGAATTAATGAGCAAACTACTCAACAAAACAAAATCAGTTCCTGGTAGTTTCCAGACAAGATATTAATAACATCATGGAAACACTGAAAAAAGACAATATCCATTTTTATGTAATTTTCTTTTCTTTAAAAGTCATACTGTCAGTGGAACACACATCATTGTAATATAACATTGTGGTAGATACTAAATCTTTCTTCCTTGGGCTGACTACCTTTTCTTTTTTCCCTGCAGTAAAATCCACAAGAGGAGCTACTATTAGTCACAACTGAGACTGGTGTTGATATAAAAGACATTTGCTACATTGTTGAAAGTCCCCAGGTTGGTAGCAAAAGTGCACAGACTCGCAGAAGTCTTTGCCAAAAATACAATGAATTTTGCATCTGAATTTGAAGAAAAAAATGAGAAAAGATACAAAACTTCAGAAAGGGTCAACTGTCTAAAGACATGCACAACATTTATATAAGATAAGATAGATAGATGACTCTATCCTTGCATACTTTCAACATAAATCCATATATCCATCTTTCCATAACTGAAACAAGATACAATGTTATCTCAGTTACCTCTTACCTCTCTCACATCACATACAGATGAAAATTCATGCTTGACCACCCACAATAAAATGACTATCCTGTGAAATCAGATGTGGACTTGTCTCTGCTTCAAATGTATTCATTTCACATATTTGCGGATGATGTTTCCCATTTAGCATGTTGCAATCTTGTTTCACTGCTATGTGGCTTATGCCGCGTGTGAGCGTCTGACCTCTGCCCTTCATGGTTCATGTGGCCTATATCGACTCCAAGGTTGACTGCCCCTGCTAACTGCACATAAGTGTGTCTGCTCACACAAAGGCCAGCTCGCCTGTTATCAAAAGTCAGATCTGGCTCTGACTACAATCCATTTCCCTCCTCGCTCTGGGTCTCCTTTGCCACCTCATGACAGCAGCTTTTCCAGCTCATTTCACTTGAGATAGCCACGTCACACCAAAGATGGGGACATCTCTGCACTGACCCTGCCTCAATCAGCAACGCTTTATTTGCCTGTACTTGTTCTGTAGAACTGCAAACAAGAAGGAGCAGATGACATTGTATCCTTGTAAACAGAAGCTGAGGAGATACTACTATAAGGTACTGGGGTCTAAAGGGCACGCCAAGGATAAGTGTTTTGCTTGATGAGCTTTTAAAAGTCAGTCTGGGTCCAAATCTCTTGAAAGGCTCATTTAACCCTGATCCTCCTCCGGAAATGGCAATTTGATTTGTCCGGTGGTTAATGTACTAGAGGGTCCTTAATGTAATTTGAAGGCAGGTGGGGGTGTTGGGGGGGAGACACAGCCAGACAGAAAGTATTTTAAGTAAAACTCCACAAAAGACTAGAGTGCATTATAATTCACCCTCAGCTGGCCAAAGGAGGACTCAGGGCATCTCAGGCTCATCAGTGCAGCCTCTGATGGGACCAACAAAAGGCAGCAGCCTTTGACTTTATCTCGCCAAGCAGGAGGACTCTGTTAGCTGCACCATAATAAACTGAATGCAGGCAGGCACTGGGCTCTAATTGAATCTCTTGGCTTGGTAACTCAGCTACTCACCTGCTCCTATACCATTGTTACTGAACAGAGGCCACCTTTACTGACCTAGATACTGCAGCCTCATCTTCTAATAATTTTTGTACAGGCCCTGAAGGACAGCAGTTTAAAGTTCTGTAACTACTCTAAAGTTACAAGATACAATAACACTCCATTTATTTGAAAACTGGGAAGTTTGCTCGATCACAGAGTTTGATGAAAGTTGATATCAAACTGGTCTTTGTGCTTTTGGGAAGAGTGGGGTCTGCTAAGTTAGCATGGTGCAAGCACTAAAGGTGTGCAGAGGCATACACTGTAGCATTTACCAAAAAAGATGACTCCCAGTGACTTACAGTATGTTCTAAGCTGTCATGCTAGCATTAGTCACTGGTAAACCTACAATAAAAATTCTTCTGTTTTTCTCCATTGGGGCGCATGTGAATCTTGTAACTGTGACACTAGAATCTCTGGAGTACTGTGCAGTCACCATGGCTAATGTTAAGATAGCTGTTGTTGGCCAGAAACTAGCTCCAGACCAACAACTGCCCACTTCTTGAACCATAATGACCCATTATGTATTTGTACATCTTAATACAAAAGATGTGACATGTGGATGTAGGCTTATGGTGCACTCAGGCATACACATACAGTAAGTAATTGGCAGTAACTGGCTTCTAATAAATGTATTTATACTTAAAATTGAAATGATTGAAAAAGATAGATAGATAGATAGATAGATAGATAGATAGATAGATAGATAGATAGATAGATAGATAGATAGATAGATAGATAGAAGAACTTTATTAATACCTCTGGAAAGTCCTCCGGGAAATTCAGTTTCCAGCAGCAGAACACCGACAAACAGTAAAAACAGTAAAAACCGAAAAAATTAAAAATAAAAATACAAATGTATGTATACATATATCAATAAATGATTGAATAAATAGCTGAATTATTGCACAGTCATGTGGTCAGTCATGTTTAAATGTCCGGTTTATGTTTGGTCAGACTCATTGTTCCTGTTCCTCTCCTGTCCCATCATAAACATAAAAATAAATCACCAAAGCTAAGCCAGGGAGAAGACATTCAAAGTAAAGTGCCATAAAAAGAAATATTTCAGTTTTTCTGAGAAGTGCTGGATAGGGGAAAAAGAAAGGTTTATGTGGTCTGCACAGGAAGGTGCCGAAGAGTTCCATCGTCTACAGTTTTTGAATATTGGGACTGAGGTTGCTGAATGAGCCGAGTTAGCTAGTTAGTTCAACCATAATGGAACCACTGAACTTCAACATTTTCGCTTGGTATCTTTTTTTGTGTGGTGTTAGGACCGCCAGATGTTCGGGTAGGAATGTGCCTTTGAGTGGCCAGTGTTAGGCAAGTGTTAGAGCTTTGAATATGATGTGGCCAGCAACTGGAAGCCAGTGCAGAGACCTCAACAGTGGTGTGACGTGTCCTTTTAGGCTAATAATACAACAACAAAGATGGATTAAAGATAAATAGGAGTTGAATGGACACACAGAGAGATAGTTGACTGCACAACCCCAACCGCCAAACTCTTCTGAAGAGTGCTTGACCTTCACGGGTGCCAAGGTTACAATCCTGAGCACAGCTGGCTGACAGTTTACTCACTGAATTAATGATACAAGTCAAGGTCAAGTGCTAACTGATTATGCACCCCATATGCAGCCAGGGGAAAAAACATGGAGCAAATTCCTTTGCACCTGGAGACATGATTATGCACAGAGTCCTCGGTCACATGTACTTTTCTTTGCCTCTGCACACTGGAAGAGCAACGATGGGAACCTGTGGAAAAGGTTATTTTGGCACATATGCTTTCACTGCATGTCTGTGAAGCCCTTGCTTTTCTGTTGGCAGTTTGGAGCACAGCAGAGTGTGAGGAGATCGGTCACAGAGTAAGAGCAACATCCCGAAAACATGTAATCACTATCTGGCTGCTGTTAATTGAAGATGTAAGTGCAGCGAAGTGGGTAATGACACAGGAAACTTCTTGTTCTGCCACAGATGGACTCTAGACCCATATACACACATACATCACAAGCATCCCCATCCTCTTCCCTTGCCAGCTTTTAACCAAAGATAAAGTGATGAGGAAGCGCACACCAAGACTGCCTCAGTATCAAAAAGCTTTGATGACTTGTCTTACAGAGAAAGAGAGATACCAAAAGAGGCAACGATAAGACGCCTGATTTACATATTGATTAAATCCTTAAGATACATAGGTCTATTTACAGTGTTCTCATAAAAACCAGAAGCATTCATTTTTTGTAAAAGTATCATTGCAACATGTATCATTGAACATGCTCTGGATGAAAGGGTATGCTTCATACAGGTACAAAATTAGTACTCCTATTTTTCTGACACCTCCAAACAGTCAGGCGCCCACACTGCCCCCTAGAGGTTAGTGTAAATATTAAAAGCACAAGGGAAGCAGAAGAGAGCATCACTGCAATATGCTAGTGCTCTTTAAAACATACAATTACATATTTTTTTAAACTTACATCAGTCTGGTTTTTTTGTCTGGTCAGTGCCTTTTCTCATTGGAGTGCAGTCAGAAATTTTGTGATTTTCATGTGACTAATGAAGAAGTAGACTTTTCCACATTGATGTAATATCCTTGTAACTCATCCCCCTTGGCACATTTTGAATAAAAATATCTGCACATATATCTGTGCATTCATTCTGGGAGTGCAAAGCTCCATTGCTAAACTGCCAGTATTCAATTTTCCGAGAGAGTTGCCTTCACTCAGACCAAATGTCTTGTCATAGACTCTGAGCTCCTCTTGCTCGGCAAAGAAGTTCATCCTGATTACCCAAGCTTTTCTAAGTAACAATAAGAAGCTACTGTGACTCACACAGTAACTCAAAAGAAAATCACTCGATGAAAGCTGTAATTCAATCAGCAGTTATGCTTCATCTGTGTCACCCAGCAGCGGCAGCCTCCCACCAGGCGTGGCGTGCCTGGTGTTTATATGGCAGGGACAGGGTGTTAAGGATTCCAGCAAACAAACCTGCCTGATCCTCATCTGAATAGAGGCTGATTATCTCTGCGTGCAGCCCCAGCATGTTGTCAACACACGGCCAGTGGAAGTCTACCAGAGCCCTGAAGCTTTACAGCAAAACAGACAGACATCACCACCACCCTACTGCTACCTCTAAATTCACCATGAGCTTTAATGAGAAGCATCCCCTGCTCTCCCTTCCTCCCTCTAGGCCTCTCTTTGCTTGATTTGCTTGGATCTCTTACAGGCAGGTGACTTTTGTTTCTGCTGGTAACAGCTCTGAGGTGGTCTTGGAAGAGCACCAAAACAGTTTCACCTACCAAATAAGAGACATGAAAACATGCACATGTCACATGACACCATTGCCCCTGCTGTGCTGCACTGGGTGCCCTGTCAAACTGGCAGAGAGAAGAGAAGGGGGAAACGCTAATGCACAGCAGTCGTCGGTGATGACAGCCCATCTTTAGGCTGTAATGAAGCGAGGAAGAGAGTAATGAAGTCTGCACATAGGCCAAACGTACAACAGAAGCAGAACAGGATGCACAGAGACACAAAGGCAGTGAAATGGAGATAGAGAGACGGGCTGGTAATAGATAACAAGGCTGAGGTGTGACAAAAGAGTGTGTTAACCACGAGGCTGATGGCAGGGACCTTCTCCAATGAGTGACAGAGGAACACACCCCGTGTTAATGCTCTCTCATCAATAGCCTCCTCTTCATGTCAGGCCATTCTGCTCATTTTCCTCTGAGACATGGATTCATATCCTCTGGGTGCAAATGTGAATGAAGCTGACTAAAGCCAGCTCTAATAGGAATGTTTCAAGGATAAATAGCTGCTACCAACCCATCTCATTTTAAATGACAATGCACACAGATGCATAAGTGTTAAACACAAGTGCTTGTTTTTTGACTTCCTGGCTTGGCCGACTGAGCTAGGGGAGGATGAGGACGCTTGGCTACAGCATCCGTTTAATGCTCTCCATGTAAGCAGGCAGGCGTAGCGATGTGGCACGAAAGAAATTACTCTATCACAAGACTTTTTATTCCCTCCAGCGGATTTTCGTTCTTAATCAAAAAGCTCATTACAGCACATGCACGTTGACTTGTCCTTTATATCCTGCAGAAATGTGATAATATGGCCACCTCCAGAAGTCAATGCAATTATTGACACGCAAGACAGAAAAACATTATGGCTTCAACACATTACCAACACTTGTGTAACCTTAAACATTTACTTCTGCTTTCTGTAGTTTTCTCTGCAGTTCCATTTGATTTCTCATTACTCCCAGAGTAACAGAATGAGAGCCACAGACAATAATGAAGCCTCTTTGTTCTGGCCCGCAGCTCTGATGGCCATTTCTGCAGTTCCTAAAGAAAGTCATTCCATATTGGGTTCCATTCTGCAAAATGGCCCATCATCATGATGCAATATATAACCCTTGCCCCAAATTTCTCTCTTGCAGTCCTTAGAAAACCTGGATTCTGTTTTGTGATCAAACAGCCCCTGGAGGGAGTGATAATGCACCTAATGTATAGCATTGTTGCAGCTGAATCATTGTGGAAAGCAAAAAAAACAGACCAGAAAGCTGAACAATGATGTTTGTAGAAAATTACTTTCTAATTGAGGCATATGCCATGGACATGACAGATAAATTAGCCATTGTCAAGGCATTCAGCTGTGGTGCGTCACATACGGCTTGTGTGTTTTTTGTTTTAGCATTCCAGCTGAATGTTTTGTTTGTGGTTCTGTCTGTCTTTATGGTGATGTTTATCCTGCATGACTAACACTGACTATGTATATCTTACTGCTGATGCTTTTTCAGCATAACTAATCAGAACAGTAAAAGGAAAACTGCCTAAAATGTTAATTTCATGCCCAAACTGTAATCAGTTTTGACTTATTAATTCAACCAGATAGGTGCTGTCATGTGTCAGTTCTTTGTCATGAGCGCACACTGAACCAGAAAATAAGCCCAAAACCAACCTGTGATACTGTAGAGGCTTTGATCAGTAACCACACACTACACAATTACGTTTAGTCATTTGGCAGAAGTTTTATCCATAATAACTTACAAGTGAGGTACAAAGCCAGCAACATATCTAAGTCCGGGAGAAGGCATTTGAAGCAAAGTGACATGAGAAGAAATGTTTGTTTCATAAGACACAAAAGCCAGATAAAGGAGAAAGATTTTTAGCACATAAGTTGCGGGAGAGTTCAGTTTTTGTAAATATTGGGAGTGAGGCTGCTGAGCGAGCAGGTTTACAAATGGCTGTTTATCTTTCATATACAGTGGTCCTGTTGCTACATTGCAGGACTCTACTGAACATCTTGGGTGCATCACGTATCAGCTTCACTGACTGCATTTACATGCATGTAAGAAACCAGGTTGCTCAGAGAAATCAGGTAACGCAGGTAACTGGGGAATGGGTTTACAAAGAACTAGAAGCGACAAACGCCAACTGTTACATCGCCTCATATCACCAAAAAGTTGCACCTGAACTCACCGCAAAGACTACAGCCAATGGACAGCTAGCACGCACATTCTGTGCCTGCGTGAGAAGAAATAACTCTCGCTGCCAGTGGGCAGAGGTAGTCTGTATTTACATTCCCCAGGACTGCAGATATGCTGTACATTGTGAACAATGCAGCATTAGCTTTCCATTTTCACACCACTCTCGCTCACCACAGATGGTTTCAGTTTCTTCATTCCAGATTGCCATGTCATTGTGAAAATGTTCATATGCGATGAAGATGAAAAATGAGAAGGACCTTCCGTGTGTGCCATCTTGACAGCGTCGTTTGCTTGTTTTCATCACTTCTGTCTCTCTTGTCGGGCAATGATTCACTAAGCTGAACAGCCAATCATAGTGGCCTCTCTCACTGACAGGGACCGGAGCCAATTCAACATGCTCATTCAACTGAAAAACTGCTCACGGGGGTCTGACTTGTGGCAACGATGTGGGACACAGAAAAAACTAGCCTGATAAATGCTCATTTACGGGCCAACACTGGCCAACCGTCGGCTTAGTGTGTTTATTTCAGTTTTAGTCAGACTTTTTGTGAATACAACTTTTTTTTTTATTTCCACACTACTATTGTCTGCAGTCTTTTGTTCTGTACATGCACTTGTCTAAAAGCTTAGAAAGTTGTCTACAGGCATCCACGGCAGAGAAACTAGCACGCATCAGGTGAAATCAGATTTCTCTAACCCCCAATTATGGAAACCAGGTTTCTTGTTTACACGACATCAGCTTACTTGAGATAGTCGACTGTAACCAGGTTACATAAGTGCATGTAAATGCACTAACTGTCTCTTGTGTCTAGATGTCTATAGTAATTTTGTGCATTCTTTTTCACATGATGAATAATTTGTATGAAACAAACATTTTATCTGTCATTTGACAATAAATATTTGACAATATAAATATGAATTGTCAGCTAGCTGTTCTTTGCCTAATGGATATAGTAAGATTACATAATGGTTTTAATGATTCTTCAGTGAAACAATTGTATTCACTGATTCAGAAAATATATATTTAATATATTATCAAACCAAGCAGTGAAAGCACATTCACCATTCAGTCCTTAAAGAATTATCCTTATTAGGAAACAGTTACTAAAAGGTCTAAAAGGCTGTGAAATATCTCTATCCAGAAACAACAGGAAAGCTTACATTCTATCATCCTGATGTGTGCAAATTTCTTTTGTGAGGAAGCACAGATGTGTACAACTTAAAAAGTGCATACAAGTGTTTCATGTTTCTTTCTTTTAACAGATGGCAGCCCAGCCTATTGTGCTATGAGTCTACCCAACTAAACGTCTAAACAACTGGGTTGAGTTTACACAGTAAGTACAGACAGCTTCGATGGAACTTGCAGAATAAACAAAACTGGGCGCAACAGAAACTTTGTGAAAGGGAGCCAAACTTGTGAAGCGATGCAGCTGTTAGGGTGGGCCCGCTGTGAGCTCTAGGGGCGTTGTTTGGAAGAGGAGAACATCATCACGCATGCAAAAGCTGCTCCATGGTTACTTTCCTGCCTTCTGATGGGCAGTTCTCAGTTTTTTGTTCAACATTCAGAAAATGATGGCATATTTGGCTAATGTTCTTTTTAACCATCATAGAAAGTAGAATAGAAATTAATGTAATGTAATGAGACAGCTGTGTTAAAAAGACATGATGAAAAGGTGACAATCAATCAATCATGTACCTTCGCTGTTAAATAAATACTGAGAAAGCGCAACTTCCCTCAGCCACCTGATCTAGTACCTGCAAGCTGAGCCCTTGCTGATACCTAGCCCACAGTCCCTCAGTGGGAGCTGTCAAGTCCCAGTCAGAGCTGCTAGGCATGTGTCTCTAAATGGAAGTAAGTGTAATTACAGGATGATGAAGGCAGGTAGCAGCCAGCCAGGCAATCATTTTCCCTGATTGAGACAAAAAGTTAAGGTCTGAAAGGCCATCGGAGCGTGAGCCCACGGCGGGTGCAATCTGACGCCTCAATAAACGTGGCTAGAAACTTCTTGTTCTGTTTCGCACAGCTCCTGGACATGGTAGTGACTTTTTCAATACTGGGTAGAGTCTGAGCTGATATGATGATATCTTCTTTAATGTCAATAAGGCTCTCCCGTGTTTTAGTTACCGCTCCCCACTGTAGCATTAATCACTTTGAAATAGGCAAAGCTGTGTTGTGTGAGATCCAAGTTATTTGATGCATAGGACGTAATTGAATTTATTTATTTATCCAAAGCAATAATAGAATGTATTTCCCAGGCGAGATGTGAGCGATGCATTTCACTGAACAGAGTAAGAGATTTACTGTGCATGAGCACATTACAAGCATATCAACAAAATTCATACATCAAAGCAAATAGATACTGTATTCTGATTTACATTTATTTTTTCCACTTTCTGAGTCACTGCAATAATGCAGTGTTTTGTAACAAATTAATCATGACTGTCTTTGTCTCAGAAGAATAAGTACACCTTAGGCAATATAAATAATTTCTGTCGGAGATTGACACTGATGGCACTAATCCATTTATTTACATATTCCACATCTAATCCTAACACAGGGAGTCGCACATTCCACAGACATGGTGCACTGCACAACAGTTAAAAAGACTGAAACATGTGCTATAGATAACAAAGAAGGAGTTAAATGTTCTGCTTTGCATAGTGCAAAGAATACCTTGCATACAAAAGAACTATGTGACAAGGTGAGTGCCTATCTGGGCAAATTCATCCGGTAACAGCATTAAGGATTTCTACAAAGAGCGACTGTCCTGCAAACTGGAGTCTAAATCTGAAACAGTGTTGCCAGATCTGGGAAGAGAAACAACCAACCAGGGCTGTGAAAAAGACCCAGACAAAGGCTGTCCCAGACCCAGACTATTTTTTCCACATGATGAAAAGAGAATTGTAAAACATTAACTGCCACATTAGAGAGAACTTAACACTACAGAAAAAAAAAAAAAATCATCCTTAACGCAGCATGCAGCACCGGATCTTCTTTCAATTTGGAGTCAGCCTCGTGTACTGATCCCACTGCTGTGTCACCTTAACAATGGTGAATAAAGGAGATATGTTCTACATTTGTTTGGTCAGTGTGAGACAGAACATGAAAGCCATGGTATTCAGTACAAATGTGTGACAGTGCCATACCTGTGTTCATTAAGGGACAGATGTGAGAAAGATTTTGTGATGTTGTGCATTGCAGTTAAAATATAGAAGTTACATATGACGAACAAAGTCATTCATTGAAAAGAACGGTGCTGCATTTCTTTCATGCTCATCACCGGCATGTTGAATAACATCTATACAAGATGTACATGTATTTCACACTTACAGAAACTGCAAAGTCTTTCAATCGCCCACACTTGAGGTTGAATCCTGCCTTTTAATCCACTCTCTTTCTCCCACTCATTGTTATACTTTTTTCATGTTTTTCACAGCAAACTAGTCAAGAATTACACATGGAACTAGCTGAAGAACCTCAATAGCTGATGGATCATCGATCCCATGATTTTGATGTGGGGAGGGGAGAAGTAATGGGTTGTGGCATTTCCACTTTATTACACAGGTAAACAGTGGCCTAAATGTGTAGTCTCACTTGTGTAGCCTGCTGTTGCACAAGTGAGACTTGTCAAAGTTTCCTAACAAAGCAAACACTTGATTTTCAAACGTTGCTGTGGGCTGATAGCTAAGCTTTAGCACATACTGTATTCCTTCAGATGAGTAATGAAAAGAAACAATATTCAAGACTGTGTTTGTCTGAAAAGTTCATCAAAAATTGCTTTGGGGTGGATTAAGGTGATGACAGAGGTCCTACTGTGCTGTTAAATTACTAACATTTTTAAAACTTTTGTTTAATGCACACTTTCAACGTTCTGCCTTTCTCCAAAACCAGCTGCAATGCAAACTCCTCCTCCTAAAATAGTTACATACAGTATGTGTCATTCATCCTCAGCATAGCTTAGGGCAGGGATGTATCCAATTTCCCATTTGTGCTTCAACACCACTTGGTCGAGTTAGAAGAAATTTGAAATTTTTTAAAAATCTTAAAAACTAAGGTAGAGATTGGTAATTTAACAGCACAATAGAACCTCCATCATCACCCTAATCCACCCCAAAGCTGTATATTTTTTGTTTTTCATAATGCTACCACTTTAACAAAAGGGTAGTCTCTACTAAGAGTCAAAACACAAGATTGGAACCTGCTATTACTTGCATTTGTCTAAGCACAACAGACTATTACAAAAACTAAAAGCCAAAAACCTGGTTGGAAAATTAGTCCTGATGCTTTGCTTCCTTCGTGTCAATGGGAAAAAAGAAAAATGCAAGCGCCCAACAGTGTTTAGCCATTACACATGAGCAGGTAAATAAATTTTTCATGGCAATATGCCCAACGTTTAGGAAAGTTCGGTAAGCAGATTAAGAGGTGCACTTAGGCGCACATGGGTAGCAAGAGTGGGGACGAGGGAGGCACAGTGGGATGTGATGGGTGTGGAGAACTCACTGGTATCACACATCAGCCTCCCTGGGCGACAAATCCTCTTCTACATTAACCCCGTGCTGTGAGATGCACTGATGATGCCGAGCCTATAATTAATGAGCAGAAAGAGAGCGCTTGGGGAACAGGAAAGGTTGAAGGTATTCATTTTACATTTGTCATCTACAAATTTGTTCCTTCTAAATCTACCTTGTTAGATAATTTGAGTTTAAATAGATTTATCATTAAGTTGATAAATGCTTTTATAAGCTTACTTTAAATCTTTTTGTTTGGCCCTGTGTCAAAATGTAGAAGGCTATGGTTGTGTATTAGCTACCCCAGTACTCTATCAAGCTTGTTTGCATTTTTAGTAGTTGCATTTTTAGTAAGTAAACAATATTGCTATCAATGTGCACAAGCAGCAAGTTATCTAATAATCTAGCTAGAATATAAGAAATTGTGAGAAAAGGGACTGTGAAGAGAATGTCAAATGGTTGAATATTTTAGTTATTCATAAATATTTCTACTAGGAAAATAATTACAGCTACCCTGTTGACTTTACAATATACACTACTCACAAAAAGTTAGGGATATTCGGTTTTTGGGTGAAATTTCAGGATGAACCTAAAGTGCACTATAACCTTTACAGGTGAACTTAATGTGACCTTCCCTAAACTTTT
>JAUMHL010000028.1:21735030-21768002 GCA_032362345.1 Sandelia bainsii | reverse complement strand
CACTGTTGTTGGCTTTTGTTTCAATAAATAGTTTGAGATGAGGAAATCACCATTGCATGCTTCTACTTAAATGCCCTTCTTTCATGATATAATATCACTGTAGTGTGAACTTTTTACGCTTTCCATAAATTTCACCTGAAAGCCAAATATCCCTCACTTTTTGTGAGTAGTGTATGTCCAAATGATTTCAAAGTTTTCAAGACACAGGTGTTTCCGCAGGTCACTTCTTCAAATTACAGTAGGAATAAACTACAGTACAGTATTTCCAAAGTTTTTTGTTTCATGTTCATGTTTTGTACCTTCAAGCCAGCCATTTGTTACACTACTTTATGCACAGACAATAAAACCACCTTGTTAAATGTAGAAACCTGCTTTGATAGATAATCCATCAAAGTAAAAATCTGTATATCTGTATTCATGCTTTTGTTATTGCCTGGTAATGCAGTGCAAAGATTTTCAACCCATCTGTACAGACATTTGAATTACCATGCAACAATAACATAACTCTGAGAAGAAATAATAATAAATGTCCACTTTGATGGATTACCTAATACAAGCCTGCTTTTCAAAAACAGCTATTTGTAGTACATATAGATAAAAAACAGATATGCCTCTTGTATAACAACATGGCCAATTTCAATGTCCTATCTCATCCTTGAAACATACAGTAGTAAAGTCAGGTTAAAGCCACAAATAAAAAATAACCTACAATATGAAATGTTATCTCCAGGAGTAACTGTCAACAGAGAACAACAAATTCTTCTGGGGCAATGGTTCCCAAGTGTCTTAACTTTACTTTGAAATGTCCAGAGCAGTGGTTTTATTTTGAAGTGCAATTTTATGCTTCCTAACAGGACTGCTAGCCAGGAGAATCACACATTAAATTTAAGAAAACATTTCAGCGATGATAGAACTATGTAGAAATCACAATTATTTGTTTTTCATTTCTGCTTTTACATTAAAACATGTTTCACTGTTCATTCAGAGGTGAATGACAGCGAAATTTGCAGAGCTGCATCTCAGATGCTGATTGCTTATTAGCTGTTATCTTATCTTATTATACATTCATAAAATGCAGTGTAATGTTGTCATATGGCTCATCACTGGTCCATCATGGATAGTTGACTCTTTTCAACATGAAACTGATAGATTCCACTGGATATAAAAAAAAATACAACTATAGAAAAATACAAATTAACAGTACAAAAGGAATGGAGAAAGATATTTTAAAACATAGATAAAATGGCAATGAGGCAACATTTTCTCCAATAGGTAATATTCCCAAAGGCAGAAAGGGCTCATGAGCCACGATAATAATGGGCTAGAGGATGATGAGGTTTTAAAGTGCCAAGTGGGTTTAGAACCCCACTTTCATAAAATCAATGTAGCCTGAGGATTACAGCAGAAATGTCTGCCAAGCATTGCAATGTTTTGATAGCTGTGTCATGATTAGACTCCTGACTTCATGTTTAGAGACTTTTATTTTGAAATCCCAGTACCACCTTCTGTCTGTGATCACTCCACTCCCCTTCACTTTACACCGTGCCTTTGCTAGATAGTCTGCTTTCTTCTAGAAGTAACTATCCAACCTGATATATTGCCTTTTCGGGATTCTGCCGGTTTCTGGACCTCTAATAACCAAAACCCTTACTGTCTGGGAAAAAGAACACTCCGCTGACCAATAATGATTAAAAAACAGATCTCTACAAAGTAATATAAATAAATATAAAAAAAATATTACAAGGAAAATGTGATTGCATTCACCCCCTTTAAAATTAATTCACCAAAATCATCACTGGTGTAGCCAGAAGTCACACAATAAGTTAAATGGAGATCTCCTGAGGGCAGTGAATGTGTTCCAAGGATTATAATAGAAATACATGTATGTGTATCTGGAAGATACAAAAATTACAACATGAAGACAAAAGAAAACACCATCCATGGAGTTTCGAACTTTCACGATTGAAACTGCAGCAACTGCAAACAGCAGTCATAGAATCTAGTCATCATGCTAACACACACACACACACACACACACACACACAGTTGACACTTGACAGTTGAGTTCTATGTACTCATCTTTCTGATCTACCACCAATCTAGTATAGTCCAGTGGCTCCTAACCTGTGCTATAGCATCAAACTGTCAGATAAATTAATGTTTTTTTCCAGATGACCACCTATCATTGCACAGCTCAGTGTGACAGTGACAGGCTTTACCTTTCTTGGGCCTTCTAATGCCACAGCATTATTGTGTGCTGATGGGGTCCCAAGATACATCAGGTGTAAAAAATGCAACATGTTTCATATTGGTTGGGCTACATATACAGGGCAAGGTCAAAGGGACTAAAAACATCATTATTCAAAGCTTAAGTTGCAGAGGCACGCTACCAAAGAGCAATGAGCTCAGTGCAACCATGTAAAAAGTCACTTGATTGTTTTTCATCTTTACCTCCCCATTTCCAGCGCCAATGAGAAATTCATGCCCTGTGAGCAACTCAACATATCTATACAGATGTGAAGAGACAGATTTTCTGTGCACTACGAGCAAGGTTATGTAAAAAACAGAGGGTGAGCAATGCAGACACAATTTGTCACCGATGTGCCACATTTCCGAGCAAAGCATTTTTCAAGATAATGAAGAAGACACCCCACCCACAAATACACAATCATGCACACACACACGCACTTTGTCTAATATAGTACATCAACTCTCCTCAAGCTGTCATGTAGACAGCCAGGCAGTGGCATCTATTCACAATCAAATCAAAATGGTTCCTGCCACTTTTATTGAATTTCACATCAACAGAAGGGACAATTAAAATGATGAGTTTTAGTGGGCGGACAGTTGAGGAAAGCCACGCCCACCAGCCAAACTGTCCCTCCACAGTGCAGTGCCTGATGGGAAGGACCGTGTGGGATTGTACATGTAGGTGGCATACACAGTAGAGATGCTCATGTTGGCATGTAGGCAGCTTGATCAGGTGGTGTCCTAAAGTGTGTGATCATTTTGAAGGAGATTAGTCCTGTGGTCTAAAATAAAGAGGTCCTCAGTTTCTTCATAAGTGATAATTCAGTAATACACATACAAGAAGACTGGAACAGTTGCTAGTCAGAGACCAGGAGAAACGTAACAAATAAAGTTAAGATTTTTTTTCACCATCCCACAAACTAGAGTACTGTGCACACAATTTACACAAACAATGTCAAATTCACAATTGATTTCTTCCCAGTTCGCCTCCGTGATGTGTTATCTTCATCACGCTGAAATGTTTTGTGGATGGGAATCCATCAGAGGGAATAACACTGTGCAAACATTTGCATAATATTGTACATGCATTCTGTAGTGCAACTAAAACAAAAATGTGTCCACAACAAAGTTAAAAAAGGAATAAATGTGGAGAAAACAGGAGGTGGAGAAAACAGGAGGTGGAGAAAAAAGGCAGCTGTCAATATACAGAGAGTCCTCTTTCATCAGAGCTGTCCATAAACACAACATAAATGCAGTTTTCCTCAAGTGAATTACAATAATTAAAGCCCAGTGTGAAATATTGACTGTTAATAAAAACAAAGCCATTATTGGACAAACAAATACATTAATCTTTTCCAGATATATGAAAGTGACTAATAAATAAGACCTATCAATAAAAGAGGTTATATTTATGACCTACAGTATAGGGCACTCCAATAGCAGCATTACAGTAACATCATGTTTCAACCGGTTCTTATGGCAACCATAGAAATACAGAAAGAGTCAACAAATGCAGCAATGCAAACATAAAGAGCACGCCTTGCTTTAATGCTATGCCCATGAATAGCCAGAGAAGACAGCAACATAAGAGCCAGTTAAGTGAATTTCTGTTTGAGCCTGGGGGCAGAGACACATGGGCAGTGAAAAAATAAAGAAAGTCCTTGTCCTAAAACATGGATGTTTGTGACCACGGGACAACTCCTAGCCTCGAGGCCTTAATTTTACTCCATTAGGTGAAGTGACCTGGACAAGATCGGGGCAAACATGCTCAAAGGACAAACTGAGAAAGACAGAGTGAAGCAAGGACATTTTTTCACTTTGTGCAGAGGAACCTCAGTCCCTACACAACGATTGCTGTCTAATGGACTAGCCTAAAGGGAATGCTTTTGTATGTGTGTATACACGTGTGTCTGTGATTATTTCTTAAAGTGCGTGTTGTTGATAAAGCTGTCTCTTGAGGCTTGCAACCAAAGATGTCACAGAGCTTGAAATGGCCCCAGAAAAGCAAAGGCCATGTTGGACATGACAAACAGAGCTGGAACACACTCAGAATAAAGATCTTGTGTCTATGGCACACGTCAGTGACCGCAGGTGTTTTTAAAAACATGTAATGTTGCTGCGCTCGTGTCATGCCTGCTGAGGACATGCATGTGTGTGGGTGTAAATAGATTCTAATTATTGTTGCATCCTCATTCTGCACACTGTGCCAAGTGTGACAGACACAGCTGTGAGGGTGTCAGTGGGTGTCTTGGATTGGTGCAAGGCAGAAACGACAAAGCAGCTTGGGGGGCCCTGGTTGACACACAGAACAGGCCTGATATGCCCCACACATACACTTCTCTCTCTGGCTATCCAAGCCGCTAGCCGTTTTGCCCTGCTCTGATTAATGAGTCTCGTCAGGTACCGTCCGTTGCCACTCACACCAATTAAGACATTAGGCATTTCCACATGGCTTCCTGCTCTTAAACAAACAACACGACCGCCGGGTCCATCCTCTCTCTCGCTCTCAGCAGGCACAGAGTCTCTCACCCAATCAGCGTCCTGCTGACCCAGTGGGAGGTATGCTTGTCCTCACTGGGGAGGACATCCAGAGAGACTGTCTTGAACTGGGCCTGTTAGCCTCCTACAGTGGTACCCAGCACAGAAAAATTGAGCAATCAAGGCTGAGTGTCAAACAAGCCCTGTGTGACAGACAGCCCTCCACAGAGATCTTGTCTTACTCTCTGTTCTTCTGCCTGCAGGACTTCACTGCAGGTCGCTGCGGGGTCTGAACCAAAGTCTTAATTGGATCGACCACTAACTGGCTTTAGCAGTGCAACAAGGGGGAAAGCAAATTACTGGCTTGACTTGATTGGATGCTTTTAACCCGGATTCTCACCAGACCCTTGAAAGTTAATTGTCTCTGACCTTCTGCTGCCCATGTCAAAAAAACTCTCCAAACCCTGATTGAACGCCTTATTGTCCCTCTGAAGTGGACAATAAAACATCTTCCTCCATGATGGAGTGTCTTGTGTTTGTGTAATCAGCGCTAATGCCGAATCTGTTCAGCTTCAATGGCAACCTGTCCCCTGCTCTGTGACATAACCTAATGGGATTAGCCATGGATATCAGCTAGTCACATTATTTAGTACAGGAGAGAGGTAAAAAGATGAGCTCTTAATGTGCAGTGATTTATTATGTGTGTCCAAGCGTGTTTCTGTGTGTCAAGGATGGGGCTGCACGCCGACAGTCTTTATGTTTCTGTGCCTCTGGTGTTTGTAGCCATTGCGTCATGTTAGCATGCTAGTCAATCAAGTGGCGGGGGCCTGTCTCTCATCAAGGTGCTATGCATGATTGCCATTGCTTGGATGTGCAGAAATTTGCACTTCCCCAGAGGGAGTCCCTCGCTCAGAGGGAAGGACTCATCTGTCAGACAGACCACCGTACCAATCCACAATGACAGCTGTGCAGTCTGACTCAAACGGATGACAGCACAGTACAGGAGACTAAACAGTAAATGCATGTGGGGACAGACATACAGCTGGCATAAAGTGTAAGTCTACATGTATGGTGATGGTATATAATAAGGCTACATGAAGTGGAATGCTGAAGTATGAATATTGATTATTCTCTGTATGCTGTTTTGAGCCAAAAAGTAACTTTAAGTGAGCAAAAGTATTGGAATAGACAGTTTTACAGTAAGTTAAATAAATTAAATGTAATATCTGGTTGCAGTGCAATATGATGATAGTCAAAAGCTGGATGTCAGGATGTGATTTTAACAGCAAATGTGGTCCTCACAGGTAGATCTCCAGGCAAAAACCAGGATAAAGAGAACTCACTAAGAACTGTTTATTGTTTGAACAATCAATCCCACAGGACACACCTAGGTAACAAGATCAGCCATCAATCACATGTTCAAGTACTTTTGTACCATCAAAATGTTGATAATCTGATACCAAAGGAGAAATTGGTAACTTTCATCTCATCTTGAATTGATCTTGTTCCAATACTTTTACTTACTGTATCAAAGACTAAAAGGGAACAGTGAACATATTCTAAAAAGCCACTCAAAAAACAATAACGTTAAATATTGTAAGGCCAGCCTCAAAATATACTTATTTTACTGCATCTTAGGTTGCTGACTGATCCCATGTCTTTACCTAATCTTCCTTTTTGAGTTTAGATGGGTGTGACACAAACAAAACAGCTACAGCTCTCTCCATTTTTTAGAAAATGTACTAGGTACCGCCTGTCCTTTCTGTCTGTAATCATTATCTTTTGTTGAAACCACTCACATTTTCATCCATTTCACTTCCTGGTATAATGCCACCAGGCTTTTGGAACTTTGTCAAGTCTTTTGACCTGTAACAGAATGAAAAGGCAGAAGGCAGTTACTGTGGCACTCAGGACCAGGGAAATTAGCAGAGAGAGGGAGAGAGCAGGAGATGGAGGGAAGGATGGAGAGACGGAGAAAGAAAAGGGACCACAGAACTGCAGAGTGTCAGGGGGGAGGGAAATGTTTTCTATGTCACTGCAGTCCCATATTGTCTCCAGAAAATGTCACTCTGACCTTGGGAGGCAGCGCTCCGAGGCGAGCCTCATCTGTCTGACCGCATTTACTGAGATGTTCTGTGGCCAGATCCCGAGGAGCCAGGGAGGCGTCCCACTGCACTTTGTCTGCCCACCAACACCCCTCACACTGATTGTTTCCCACAAACATACAATAGACCTGATCTTTCAGCCACACAATTTCTCTTCTTTCTTGAAAAGTCATTCATTTGAATTCATATTCACATCTCTATGATTAGCTCCAGCCAGCATGGAACCCTAGATATCAAAATGTGAAAAGTCTAAGGTAAACTGTATATACAAAATAACCTCAAATAAGCTTTAAAAAATAAAATAAAATAATAAACATTTGACAAAAAGGAGCCTGGTAAAATTTTTGACTAGTCAAAATGTAAGGTCCACACATCAACATGTTCAACTGCTTACTGAGACTTTTAAATAATTATCGCCGCAGGTCTGGTGAATCTGTTGTAATGCTATGCAAATGCATGCCTGTATAAAAAGATAGCTCAACAGTGCAACATTAATGGTCCATCTCAGAAAATACAATACAATACAGTAAGTGTTTTTGTAGGTATAGGCTTTATGGTATTCATTTTAACTGTGGAGGTCTAGAGAGACCTCCTTACACCCCAGGGCTTGATTGCTGTCCTGATTTGTGAATTGTGGGATCTAAATTGTGTCCAATCAATTTAACTTTCCACAGTTGTGCTCAATTCACTTCTGAATTAAAATGAAAACAAACAGGATGCACCTGTTAACTGTTTGTAAATTGGAGATTTCAGCTTTTGAAATTTAATAAGTTTCACAATATTTCTGACAAAACAATCCCTTTTTTCATTATTGTTTCTTGAATGTAGCCTGATGGGCAAAAATTTTGTGTGTGCATAGATCTAGCCTTTGAAACTAAAATTAAAGGCAATAAAGTCAGTAAAAATCGCAGGGGTCTGAATACTTTCCGAAGCTACTGTAGATGCATACAGCTGCTGTAATTTCCAAAGGGATGAATCGCCCAGCAGTATTAGTAATGGCAGTTTGTGCAACACAAGCTTTTGATATGAAAATTGAAACAGAACATCAAATCTCATTCTTTTGCATGGGATTCCTAGAATGGCTTGTGTTCATAAATTAGTACATGAATACAAAATATGACTAATCCTCTAATCTAGTACATTTTTGTCATGCCGAAAGGCGAGCCATGTTCGCTGCTAAGGATTAAAGCAGCTCATTAAAGAGAGGCATCCATGATTGAAATAGGCCAAGAGCTCTTTTCTCTGAACCAAATGGAAGACAAAGGAGCTCAAGGAAATGAATGGTTTATCAGGTCTGGGCAGAACCCTCGTCTCGTCTACTATAAGCCCCGGACACAACATCAGCTACATCGACCCGGCTGAGTACCAAGATTAAATGGCTTATTGACTGCGACAGGACAGAGGCATCAAAAATGTAGACTTGTAGAGGAAGTCACCTTCAGATGTCATCCAACCAATAGAGACTTTGAAATGCACACAAGCATGCATCAGTGGGTTTGTATGCTAACATTTGATTTTGTTTTCAGAGTTCAAACAGGGCTAACACAAGTCTCATCATACATCTTCTTCAAAATTTACCTCTAAGTGAATATGGTTTTCAGAAAGCAGAAAAAGCCATATTTAAAGTGTCAGTCTACAGCATAACACAAAGTTTCAGCATTACACTTGAGGAATGACACTTTATTAAATGCTGAAATGCCACCTCTTCATTCTCTCCTGCTCTGAAAGATTCATAAAGGCCAGTTGGTGACTCGGTCACCTCTGAGAGCAGGTGGTTATCATAGCTGGAAACTGATCAGCCCCCAAATCACTGACATTAGCTCCTCAACTATAAGTTTCTCACCACATTTTATTGGGTGGGGGGGTTTAATAATTTATAAGGACTCAGGGGCATCCACGGAAGCAGAATTGAATTTCTCAAATGCAGTTTATCTGGCACTTGCAGCTGGGGGCCTCTTGAACGTATATTCAGAAGCTTGTCAATATGCTTCGTCCGTATAGGCTGTGACATTAAATTAAATAGGTTATTGACTGGCAGGTAAGTTGGCAATGAGGCTGCTAGAATGCACACTGACCCAACCTGCTATGGATCAGTGGTCCATAAATCAGAGGACAATAGATCCAGAGCTTTGCCTTCTGTTTCCCTCTGCATCCTTTATTTGTTTTTAATTTGTACTGATGGTAATGCAATGGCTCCAGGTATGCATGTGGATAATAACTAAGTCACACTTGTCATCTGCTCACTGCGAGTGTGTCTTTTCACTATGTGAAAGTAGAGAATGGCCATGTTAGTGGACAAAATCTAAACTAGTAATGCATTTGTTGATTGCTCCTTGTTTTTGCTCGCTCAATCTCTTACACACACAACCATAAAAAGGTACACTTAGAAACAAGATAGAAATTAATGAAAATGTTAGAATGCATATATTTTGACACTGTCCATCTGCAACAAAATTCTAGACTGATTAGACAGACAGTCTGACAACTGTCTATTACATTCAATTAAAATATATCAAATTGTCCCATAGGCCATAAGGTTGGTTATGTCTCATGATAATAACTGCTAGGTAGTGTCATTCCACTTAGTTTACAAAGCTTGATGGTTTAGCAAAAAGTCAAGTTAAAATTATGACAAATTAATTATGATTAATGTGGTGGGTAACTGAACACTAAGGTTGGGGAAAGACAGTTGCAGTTACAGTTAACAAACAAGAACAGAATAATTACAGTTCTGCGAAAGGAGGCAATCTTCAGTGCCCTGTATGAATGTTGGACATAGTACCAGTTAAGGCTGGGCAATAAACAGAATTACATTAATTTGAATTTGCACATGTATAAAATGTCTTTAGTGTTTTGCACATTTCTACACAAATTTGACCTAAAAATGAAGACCTTAGTCGATGCTCATCAGAAAAGAAACAGTTAGAAAAGAATTAGGATTTTTTGGACTCTTGGACAACAAGTCAACTGTCAGGCAGTTCATGTACAAATGAAAAACATTCGTGATTGGTGATAGTGATTGTTCAGCTAACAAAAATCACACTAAGTGAAAGGCTCACACCAGAGGGGGCCACACCAGTCAGTGAAGGCACATGTGTTGCCACACATAAATATTTAACATTGGACAATTTTCCACAATAAATAGATAAATACATGTAATTGTTCTTGTCTGATTTGTTTAATTGGGTTCCCTCTATCTAGTTTTACTACTTGGTTGAAAATCATGTTTTAGATCATACAAACTTACTAGGCCTGGACCCAAATATCTGGATATTTGTTAATTAGATAAGTATTTGATTTTCAATTTTGATATATTCAGATTTTTTTTACTAATTGTGAGATGTGTGTAATTGTGCTGTTAAAATGTAGAAATACATAGTCTATTTCTCAGACAAAACACAACAAATACTGAGTGCCAAATATGCCATTAAAAACTGGCCTACCTTGGTGGCACAACTAGGATAAATGAAAACGCACCTGACTGTTTGAGCAACAAACAGCAAATGAATCAGCATGCAGATCTTTCTATCTATCCAAACAAAAATTAAAATGTATTTTAAAAACATATTTTATTTTTTTCTATCCATTCACTCTCCCACATCCTTAAAATCAACCCTGGCAGCTATAGGGCCTTGTTGGATCGGCCATAACTGGTGACCGGCTGATCAGTTTGATATATCCAATGCTGTCTGTTTTTACATGCATGATGGTTGCAGACAGTGCAGTGCAGACACTGAACCCAAATCCTTGGTACCTAAAAGGGACTGCCTGTCCACAAGGATGTCCCCAAGGACATTAATAAAGAATCAATTATTATTATTATAGTTCAAGTCTCAAACAGTTCAACTACATTTTTAACCAGATTTTGTTATAGTTAATATATTAACTGCCATGGGGAATTTATTTTTCCCCCCAAAATGATTGTTTTCTCTCATGCCTAGTGGTTTAACCTTTCACAATGCTGCAGTCATGTAGGAGTGTCCTGGAGGGTGTGTTAGTAGGTGTGGTTACAGACCCAACAGAAAATACACATCACTATGCCCCAAGGTGAAAGACACTTTTAACCTTCAAACATAATTGTTGAGCAAAACATTGTTTTTCAGTCTGATGTTAAGGTACTCTATATGTTTCTACATTTTATTGATCATTGTTTATTGTTATGTAGTAGGTGAATTAAATGGATATGTAACATATTTAAAAATGATTAAAAAAGACATAATCTCACCTCAGGCCCTTTTCCTTCTGCATATAAAGTCGAGTTTCTGTTTAGCTTGAAGCTGCAGGTAACTGCATCATAAAGTATATTTTTTATACACTTTATCTTTCCTTCATGAACAGATTACCCAGTTACTGCAGGGTGTATGCAGATTACATTTTTATATATCTTCTTTCAGCGCTTTACTGCTGCACCTCTAAATTTACACCTAAAGAAGCCATAACAATGGTGTTAAATAAACAGTGCATCATCATTTTTGCAATACTTTTGCTTCCCTGTGGAAAGATGCAACATTGTCAAGCCATTCCTATGGAAATACAGGACTGTTAGAAAAACAGAGTAGTCTGAGAAGAAACACATTTACCAAGTGCAGCCATTTCCCCCATTCTGCCACCCAGTCCTGGCAGTGCTGCTGCATTTGATCGATGCAAGCCCACCTGTCACGCTGTGAGGTGTGCTTAGACACTGGAACATGTTGCCAGCCAGATGTAATTTGCTTAATGTTGTGTAGATATTGCTACTATAATGACAAAGTATCATGTTGCTGTTTTCCTCTAATGCAAGTGAGGAGAAAATGCCAGGAGAGTAAAATGAAAAGGTGAATGTTGGTATGTCCAGTTGGAAATATGCCAGGAAGGATGTTGTGATAAATCAAGACTGGAAGCTAAAAATGCTGCAGTGTGGCTCACTGCACAAAGACAAAACACACACAGTTTCTCCACTACAATGACCACACAGCTGGGACCTCAGTTAAACCACTGCATATGAGGAACAACATCACAGTTTACTGGTGACACTAGCTTCTACATGGTGGAAGATGTGGGGTTGTAACTTTAAGTGGAACACAAACAAAAGGGCCTTCAAACTACACTGTTACTAAAATAATTTTAGTTTAAATGTAATTACTCTGAAAAGATATATCAGTGAAAGTGGTCAGCGTTTTAACTTTCTAATTCTCTCCTCATCCTTTCTTGCTATCTCTTGGACAAACAACGCACAATAGCGGAGAGAAGCCAGAGGAAGCCAAACATGGTAATGTATCTCCTTTTCTTCTTCTTTTTGTATTTACTTTTAATTTGTATTGATCTTTCGCTTGCACCTCAATTCTGCTGATGTCAGAAAGGTGAGGGAGCATTACAATATACAATACTTTTTCACCTCTCTTATCGTTGAGGAAATGAAAAGCAAATGGCACCTTTGTCCAGGACGTGAGATCGTCCAGGCGGAAGGGCTTTGAAGTGTGGGGTGAAATTGAAAAGGTTGCAGGTTCACATCCCTGGACAATGACAGCCCCTTTGCCTCCACTCCTGCAGCTCACAGGAGATTAGAAGAGCAAGAGAGATAAGGAGCAGTATTGGCTCAATGGTTTTTTTTTCCTGGGTTGGACAGATCGAAAAAGTTGAAGTGCTCCAGTTAGCCAGAAGACAGACAAATAGACAGAGACAGACTGGCAGGAATCATTCAGCACTGACCTTGGCTTGATTGTTGTGCGTAAACTGGCCTACTGGTTAAAAGAAAAAATATTGGGTACATAAGATCAATAGTACAAAAACATAGTACTGAAGTGTAGACTTATAATGCAAAGTACCAAGGATGTCTGAGGTACTGTTATTGTCATCCTTAAACCAAATGTTCAAGATTTAACTGTACTTGTATATTTCTTATGCATAATGTACATACAAATGGAAGCTAACACACAAATTCTCTTCAGCAGCGCAACTTCATTGTGATTTTCATGACCCGCATGAAATATGATAATGCATTCGCTCAGCCTGCAAATAGGTGAGGCTTCAGGGAAATGATGAAGGACCACGGCACAGAGAAAGCCACCACACACACTGCTACTTAGCAGACACCCAGCTGCTCCCCTAAGATACACACTGTCCTCCTCACTCACTCTGCAGGCCACAGCCTCCAAATTAAAAACTAAATGAGCCACTATCACTGTTGCATCTATTATGTGGAGTATATTCAGAGTATGTCCTCAAGATTTACCTTCAATTCTTAATTAATCCTTAATTAAAACAACAGTAGTTTATACTTTCTGTAATTCAAACCAGAGCTGTTTACTGGACCAAGGCTACACTCTAATGCAGAAAAAGTTTCAAGACAGATCTCATCACTCATCCATCCAGACTTAAACATCTTACTAGCAGGATGAAAAATGTCCACACATCTCCAGTCTCACAAACAACCAATCAATTTCATTAAGAGATCAGAGAGAGGGGCTGTATTAAACATGTCTGCATTTTTATTTGCCTTAAAAGAGAATTATTAAAGTTTAATTTTTGGCGAGAGTCCAGTCTGGGCATTCGTCTGTCAGGGCTATGTTCTTTTTTTCTCCTGTGTCTCCTGTGGGTTTGGACCCACCTGATGTTTGAATTAGCTGGTTTAAATGACAGTGCCGCCTCAGAGAGACGCCCACAGTCCCTGGTCTCCCAGGGTTTCAAAGGCCCAGCGACCCGGTTGCTGTCGGCTGTCAGGGAGGAGATGGGAATGTGCGGCGGCGAGATAACCTGTACGGGACAGAGCCCAGAGTTGTGTGCCTCTTTGACAGGCTTATTAACGGGAAACCGCCAAGGAAAAAGCCCATATCGGCAGAGGGATCAGGGGAGAAGAAACCTTCCCTTATCACCAGAACACCAGGGATTAAAGCCTGGCCTGCTCTGATAAATTAATTATTCTCTCTTATCTGTCATGTTTAAAGACTGTCAGGCAAACCCACCTGGAGCCACAGTGCTGGACAACCTATGCCACGATGAGAGAGAAAGGAACGTTCTGCCATCTGAAAACAAAGACAGAAATGGTTTTTAACTAAAATAACATTCTGTTTGTAAGACTTTCAATGGAAAAAGAAAAAATAATAATTTATGGTGACACATGATAATCTTTAACTATCTTGTCATAATGTTCTAGTAGTATTAAAAGACGTAGTGTGTACTTGTTCTCTTTGTGTGGTTCACATGGTCTTATTGGTGTAATCATTGATCTCTCTGAAAATGTATTTATAGATATAAAGAAAAACGTATTGTTTTACAGAGAATGAAATTACTCGTGTCTTTGTTTACAAGGAGGTCTTTAATTCACCTGTTCTGTTACACGTCACATTTTTATTCTAAATATTTTAATTACATTTAATTAAGCTGTTTCAAAATTATATGTTTTCTTATCTCAAGGAGAAACACACTAATTCATTAAATTAAATCATGCATCAAAATGTTGACTTGAAGCAGGTTAAATCAATCAATGTTTATATTTCAGACCAAATCCCCTAAATATGAAAAACTGCTCAGGCTCTTCCATTACATAAACATGGTGACAACCATCACCTCACCAACTATAAAGCTATATCCATGCTGCCCTGCATGAGAGGCAGCAGCAAACCTGGGCATGAACCTGGTGATGTAACACAGCCTTTCAACTAGACAAGGAAGCAATGAGTGAGTGGAAACATACATATATATATATATATATATATGTGTGTGTATATAGGGCTCGTCACCAAAACTCAAAAGCTTTGTATAGTAGTTATGCATGAAGGCAAAGTACAATATTCTTACTATAACCTACTGTATTATTATTATATTTTCATAAATTACTATTACTACTGCCAGCAGTAGTAATAAACTGTTTTTCACAGTAGCTCTATATGCGTTTGCATGTGACTTGGGACATCTTGTTGCACACCGGACAACAGGGATCCTCCAAAAGCCTCTGTGAAAGTCGATCCCTGTTCTTAGATTGGGTCTAAAGTAGTCTTAAGTTTATGCTTGCACTGATTTTTATTCTGAACATTTATTTATATTTATTTTCCAACTTGATACTGCAGCACATTTTTATGCTGATGACACCATCTTGTACAAGCTGCTTTCAGTTACCTGTAGACTTTGTTTTTAAATTTCTAAACCACTAATGTTCCCATTCATAATGTTAAATAACATATGGTCAATTATCACCTGACTCTACAGCTCTATAGGACATTTCAACATTAGTACCAACTCTACTGCTTTCTGCCCAGCACCAAACAGGAGATGGTGAAGCATCTAGCGGCTCTAGTGATTCGATCACTAGATTCGAACCCAGGTCCTTCTAGCTGTGAGGTAACAGTGCTAACCACCACACCACCATGCTGCCCATGCTAACAGTATATCTAAATTATAAAGAATAATACAGGCAATATAGAGCACTCAGTGAAAAAAAATCTATTGCTTGTAACTTATGTAGGACAGTATAAAGCTTCACCATAAAACTGCTTGTCTAAAATCAAAAAGTGATTAATCAGTGCTGTCACATTTGAAGCAGATCTATCAACAGAAATGATCAAAGACAAAAAATAATTCTTGGTCTTGATGAGCATCATTTAGTGTACGTTAAATCAATGAGGTGGTAAATGCAGAGACATGCACTGTCTGCATCATAACCTGCCCTTCAATGCCCTTGAGGGGGCTGTTTGAAGTCTTGTCAGCAGTTCTCACCTCCAGCTTGACTGGGGCAGAGAGGCCATAGCGTACCTGGAGTGTGATTGCCACACTGGGCAAGTCAAGGACTTCACTAGCTACTCTGCAATAATAGCAAAATGTGAATACTGTGCATATTAATGTCCTTCATATTTTATTAATTTGTAAATCCATGGGATATTAGCTTAGTGCTATATCAAAAGAAAGCATCAGTCCTGCAGAGGTAATGAGTGCAGGCGTAAGAGAGGAAAAGGAAAGAGGAGGGAATGTAAACCCCTCTAGTAATATACTGGGGGAGATAGAGAAAACTAATATTTGGCTGTCCGCTGTTGGTTATCAGCCGTTAAATGACTGTGCCGCAGGGAGGAAACACCACACACTGGCTATTGCTGAAGCGTCTCATCAAGTTACATGTAAATGTGGTGATTTTTGTTTGATAACCCACCTCTCCTTATTTTTATATATCCTGTGAGTCTGTGTATGAGCGCAAGGTTGTGCGCGTAGACGTGCATGTGCATTTCTGCCTGCATGTGTGCTTTTTTTCCTTTGCATGTTTTATTTCCTTGATTGAAGTGTGGGGGCTTTGTTGTTCTCAAAGCTTGTCACATATTTTAAAGCATCAAATTGACACGACAGCGCACCAACTGCATTAAAAGTGACATGTGGTTTCATAAAAGCATGCATATGGAAGAGTAGGAAAAAACGCTGTCAAGGTTTAGACAAATAAAAAGGGATGCAGCCTGTCTGAGTATTACAAAGTCACAGACATGTGCTGAAGCATTTCAGACCAGCTGGCTGAAAGATCCCAAAAGTCAAAGCACAGGTTTGATGAATTACAAAGCACTTGTCATTATTTGTCTGCATCTCAGTGGAACATTACTTAAAAGCTGATCGCTGGTGTGATGGCTTTCCCCTGTGGAATTAAGCTGTTAGTTGGTTCAAAAAGAACAATGAAATGTGTGCCTTCAAGGCCAAATTGTAAAACTTAAACTATTGTTTGTCCACCAACAGATGCCTACAGCTTTAGAGTCAGCATGTGGTTGTATGTGTGTAGAAGGCTGGCCAATTGATGTGATTATGTGATGTGAACAGATGGGTGTAAGAATGATGCCGATTGCCACTACTGTCATTTTCTTGTATTCAGGATTTCAGAAACACTTGATTTTACATACGGTGCCCAGGCCTGCTAATTACATAATAGATGTTTAGTATTCCCTGGGGCTGTTGTTCTCAAATGGGTGCAAATAGACAGTTTAATAGTTTCTGGCCCCAGCCTCAGTTGCCATTTCAAGAAGGCCATTAAGTATAATCATAAAACATCTGGAACATATCAGAATCTGCCTCTCTGCTGTTGCCATTAGGAGACGGATCTCACTGACTTCCTCTTCTGTGTTTATTTGCACGTCTCCAGGCTGAATGGCAAACCAAATACTTGAGACTAATAAAAGTGATAAATGATTTCTTAGTGATTCAATAGAAGTCTCAGCTCTTTTTCTCTGCAGTAACAAATAATGTTCTGAGAAGATGCCACTAGCCCATTCACAGTCAACTGCTTTACCTCAACAATCCTCTTTCACCCTAATAAAAACTCCTCACTCATTAATGGCTGTATTGTCCTTGCGCTTACAATAAAACATCCCACCACCTTTTCTTACCGCTGCCTCTATGTGTGAATTATTTGAATACATTAGCAACATGGCTCTGCCCTTTACCAGTTTTAAGTTAGAGTATTAGTAGTATTAGTTTGCTCTAACTGACATGAGCACCTCAGGGTAGCAGCAGCACAAACACAGCATTGGAAGCTGGAAAAATTGCTGCAATGATTATGGAGCGCCTCAAAAGGTCACTGTGATATTGAGATTTAAGCCGTTGTCATCTTAAATGCTTAACAATAGTATGTGCAAAGGTGCCACCTGCCCTGTAGCAGTGCCATCATGTGAATCTCAGGAGTTTTTGTTGACAGTAAAGTAGTAGTAGTAGTAAAGTAGTAGAGTCACAGTTAAACTCAAAAACTTTAACAGTGAAATGAGGGAGGATGATGTATAGAATTAAGGTCTGTTGACAATATTTCTGTGCTTACCTTAAAAACTGTATGACATTACACAACAAAACATAACAAAATCCAAAGATCATCTCAGTTCATTTAGCCAATCAAATTGGCCCGAAGATTGCAGACCTCTCAGTTGCCAGATACATTGCTGTTCTACTGGTGAGTTCACCTGTGCCGTATCTCTACTGTACTGCACAGTAGCTGTACTGCAGTGCTAGTTCCAGCTCCTGGAAAAGCATACAAAATTCCAACTAGCAACACCCCCTTGGTGACTACCGACTAGAGTGAACTGGTGAACCACAGTGATCGTTGGTCAGTATTAATTATAGGTAGATTACATGATAAATGTAGTATGCACTAAAGTATTGAAATGCCCAGGTTTCAGTCTGACCAGTATGTATTGCTTTTAAGAGTTTTTTCTAAATGCTATACTGTCTGATGTCAAGTGTTGATCAAGTCCATAAATGGCCATCTGTTTGGTTTCCTACATACACTAATTATACCATCCCGCTCGCCCTCTCAGCTATACTTCAAGTGTTCATACAGAGATCAATGTGTGTTACAAAAAGTGGGTTTTTTTATTTGGCTGTGTAGAAAATTTAACTTTACTTTTCCCAAAGACAAAACCACAAAAAACTAAAAAAAGGTACAGTTACAGGTCAGCAAAAGACTTCAAGCGAGGTTTTAATCTGTTCATGGCACTTCACAGACAACTATTTTTACAAATGTTCCAGTATGCAGTCAGAGGAATCGGGAACAGGACTGGTAAGTTAAAATAGGTGTCTGACATATTGTTTTGTGTCAGTTGTTTTATTACATGACTTAGGAATTACAGCTTAATGCTTATAGTTGACCTGGTGTTCCTCTATGATACAGAACACTTACAAAAATGACAAATGATCAGAGAATAAACTATATTCCTATACGTAACTCATTTTCTGTGGAGAACATTGTGTGTGCATAATAAATTAGTTAACTATTGTGTTTTATAAATTTGTATTATGCTGCACAGTAACAATAATATTGTTAGCAAACTGTTATTTATAGCCAGCAGGCTCGCCAAAAATGCGTGTAATGTTATTGTTAAACCCTTGTTTTCATGTGAACTGCACATCTTTCTCAACAGTTAACTGTGACAGCAACTCAAAACCAGCGGAAGATAGTTGTGGCTGCCAACAATGTTTTGGGCTTAGTTCGGCCCAATAATAAAATAGAATAGACTAAATTATAAATCCTAAATTAAGATTAATACATTATGACTACTTTAAACTGGGATGGTGGCGCAGTGGTTAGAGCAGTTGAATTGTCAAGTCCCAATCCCTCCCCAGTGCCGGTTTGAAGCCTAGTGGGGAAGGTTGTGTCAGGAAGGGCATCCAGTGTAAAATGAATATGCTGAGTACTCCGCTGTGGTGACTGTGAACCATGAGCAGCTGAAAGAACTTACTTTTACATTATGGCCAGTTTAAATCAACAAATAACTATTTATTACATCTACTTGCTGTATTAGTGTAATATAGCAATTTAGCTAAATTCAATTCAATAACAATTGTGATGATTATCATTGTAATAATAAAGCTGAGCAAATGCCCTGCGATTTGAATGAGTCGTTAAGTAAAATCCTGTATCTTTACCACTGAACACACCTTGGAGTTTCCTAACTCAGGCCCTTATTTCACCATCATAAATTTATATGGAGAAGTCATTTGGGTCCAGGGAATAGGTCAGATGGGCTAAAATGCATGGTGAATAATTTAGGATTCTATTAACATTTAAATTTGACATTGATTTGACACAGTCAGGCCTCTGCAAAGTGACAAGAAATAGTAAGGTTGCGGAGGAAAAGAAGCTGTGCCGTGGCAAATGTCTAGATGACTTTTTATGCACTGTAATTATTTTAGTTGGGTTTCCTCAGAACTGTTTCATACCTGTCCAGAGGCCTTATGTTGTTATCAATCCACAAGTTCTTCAAAGTCAGATTTTTGTTTTTCTTCCATGTCTGCAACTCTCATGGGCTGCTTAGAAATAACCTTTTAGAAGGCCAAAGGAAGAGTGACACTAAGCCAAACATAGTATGGGTGTGTGTGTTTGCTTGTGTGTTCACATGAGGGATCACAAATCAATAGCCTGGGGTCATCTTCTCCAGACAATCGTAACTTTGCAGATAAAGCAGCACGGGCCAAGCAACCTCATCGCCTTTTAAAGATCTGTTTACACAGAGAAAAAGACATGGGAGGGGAGACCTTTTAATAGAACAGACCTGCCACTTGCATTGAGGTCATTGAATTTAGAACTTGCATTTACTGGACAGATGCCTGCTTAGTTCAGGATTGTTGAGTTTTTGTACTTAGATGTGAACCAGCTCTGTTACGTCTTCATATTATAATGTAAACATGTAATGTCCCAACCCTAACTGCCACCTTAGATAGTGTACTTTAGTCATGATTAAAACAGATCTTAAAAATTAAAAAAAGTCATTAGTATTCAGGCAGTCACACTGGCATTTACGTTGGAGAATACAAAAGAGACTAGATCGGAGAATAGTGAATCCAGCCAAACAAAGTGAACAAACTACTCATATATAAAAAATATATATTAAAATATTAAAATGAATTCAATTCAGGCAGAAACTACTACGAAATGTTTACAATCAGCAATAACCCAAACCTGAGCTACTGAGTATATAAAAATACAATACTGACTATTCTATATTTCTGCAAACCAGTCTTATACTGCAGCAAAAAACTGAAAAATAGAGGCTGTTTTGGCTTCATGTTTCTAATACCTTGTGTCATTCTGCTTCCGTTGTATTTCTTTAAGTCATGAGGCATGTTGGGTATCTGGCAATATCACTGGCGAGAGAAAATTTCATCAAAAGAAAAAGCAGATGAAATTACTTTTTTTCTGGGTTATGAACCGTGAACAATGTTTGTCAAACTTGACCAACAATATGATTCTGTCTGTCAGATAACTTGGGAGACTTTCCTGGAAAAATATAGGGGGAAAAAGCACTGGCCACAAAATGAGCTTTAAAATTGTATCTGTAGAAATAAATAAATCAATAAAACCTTTGCAGGTGACGAGGAGTGAATGTGAATTTTCTGATAAAGATTTGTTAACATACTAGAATTCCTAGGATAAAGGCAACTAAGGTTCTTATCCCTAGTTTCTACTCAAAAATAGTTAGCAGAGAAGGTGTCAATCATTCAACAGTTTTTGAACTCTGATGCCAAAAGAGTTAAGACACTCAGCAGTAGATCATAACGAAACTCCTTCTTAAACAATGCCTATAGAGGAAAGGGGAGGGCAATGACAGTAAGTTACTTAGTCTACTTGTGCATATTGCGAAACACTTAAGGGCTAAAGGTAAGCAACATTGAAAACAATCATTAGCTGCAGCTCTATTTACAACCACTCTACTGCAGATGTTCCTGTAATTACACGTGATTCTGCAGTAATATCTTGTCATGGTAGTGTGGCAAACCAACATGAGATCTCCTATCTCTCCAAGGACCACAGTGGCCAGGCAAAGCTCATTACAGTGAATCACACGCTGAAGAAAGAGCAGGAAGAAACACCTTTATCCTGCTAAGGTGGATCCCTGGTGGGATCCAGCAGCTGTCATTTACTATCAACTCCAGCTGTGTTAATTCCATATATAGCTCTGATTGCAGAAGACTATAGTGTCTCCTGAGGACTTGGGGTGTGACAAGCATCAGTCAGGCCTTAAAAATGGAGCATACCGCAGATAGGGTTAATCCACCATAGCTCGAGGAAGTGCCAAGATCCCTGTTGTCATAGATACTGTAGGTCCCTGCAGCACACGGCCTAGTTTTCACACAGATTTGAAGTACATGGTCAAAACAGACTTTAGGAATCCCAATAACCCAGCCTTTAGTGGTAACCCAATCAGTATACAGTAGAAAGACCTAATAAATTAAATCTAAAGTTAATGTTGGGAAAAGCTTGGCTAGCTTATCTACTGTAGGTAATGTGATTGTGTTCCTGCAAATATTTGATTCTGCTCCTTCTGTCATGAGTTACTGGAATGTTAAAAGATACATCAGTGACAGTTCACATAATAGCCCCTAACTTCCAAAGTGTCTAAGGACAAGCAGGAACAGAAGGTGTAACAATGAGAGAGAGGTGTGTAAGTCAACTGCTTTAGTTACCTCTGTTAAATAAATATAAAATTATAAAATGTCATGACCTCTGTGCATTTAATCGATCAAACAAAATTCTAAATATCCTTTCTTCAGCAAGCCTCAAAAAATGAAGGTGACTACACAGAAGGAACTGCTAATGATAACAGTGTGGCTCATTATTGGCATCAAACAATAATATAGCCACCATATGTTAACATGAAAAAATGGGCAGCACTGTGGAAAAATAATACATTCATGTATTCATCAACTATGAATACATTTTGAGACCAAATAAAATACTTTGCCTGTTGTCACTATGAGGTTACCATGTACCATGTTACTGAATGATGCAGTCTGCAGGTTTATACTCAGGGCTAAAAATAGCTAGATATACAACATCTTGAAAGGTGCTGTTATACATGTAGGGAGCATGAAAAGCAAATGAAACAGTACATTTCAGTGCACCGTGATGGGACAAAACTGTCTGCTGAATTAGATTTGTCAATTCACATATTACAATCACTTAGTCACAGCAAGCAAGCTGCAGCAGAATAAAACAACAATTGATGGCCCCCACACATCATAAAAATACCAAAGGCATCATTTAGCATTTCTGTCTACATGAACTTTTATTGTACTCTTTTGCTGAGTTCTTTATTGAAAATACTTTTTTAGAATATAAAAAAGTGAAAATAAATTACCTTTGGGCAAAAGTTTTTTTTCCAATTAAGACATTTATACACACATATTCGCTGTGGACATTCATTTAGCGACAAGCATGAATACGTGTGCATGTACGAGCACATATACAGTACACGTGTGTTAAAATGTGTATTTCAGGTTACAGGGCTTCCAGTGGGACCTGGCTTCACCTACCCGAGCTGTCTATTAGATAGGTGACAGGGTGTCTGTAATCACCAGCTCAGCAAAGTTCAGACAGACTATTACCCATACGCACACACATACCTATTCTGTAATCAGTGTGGCTGGCCAGACTTCCCTCATCATTACCCAGGGAGACAGGAGATAGAAAAATCCCACCAATACCTTATCGCCCTGGTCTGGGGGATGGCTAATGGTGGATTTTTTTTCCATTTTGGAAGTTGGAACCCCCCCCACACACACTACACTCCATCACTGTTAGTTACCCCCACCAACCCAACAACCTGCCCTGAGTATGAATAATTTTGCATATGAGGTAGTGGAAATTATAATGAATTAATCTCTGTAAAGTGAATGTCATTTGTCACTGTACAGATACCTGGACACTGGAGTGTGATGGATGAAACACGGGGTCAAATCTGTAACAGAAAACAAAGCGAGAGCAAGATGGACTGGCAGGGAGGGGTAGAGATGGGATGGAAGTCTCTGTTAATGATATGGTCCTATGTACACAGTGGAACTCAGATATGATTAAGGCAATGATATGATGGGTGGTGTCAGTGCTGAGCTTAATGACTAATGCAATGAGATGGAATTGGAAGAGACACTGGTGTCAGGCTGAAGTGGAATAATGCCTGCAGCCTCTGCAGCAGCAGACACATGGAACTGCCACAATGAGCAGCCTCATAAGCACAAATTGTTACGGTAGCTGGAGGCTTAGACATGCATAATTAGGCTTACCGCAAAACAATACAAAACTGAAATTCAATGCTTTTGACATTCTGTCAGGCAAATGATAAATTACCAGAAAAAATAATGACGATGATTATTTCACTTATTTGTCATAAATCTGTATCCAGTGCTCTAAATGGATGCACACTGAAAAAAAGCAATACTAAAAATTACAGATAAAAGAGAAATGTTTTAACAATAGGACAATGACTTGGTGGAATAACGGAGACCCTAACTATCACGAACAAAAGTAGTCATAACACCATGAATTCTCTGTGGTGAAAATGAGGAACTTAGCTTAAAAAACAATTCATTTTGCAAATTTTGATGCCACTTCTTGTCCATTAGATTGGGAAAAAAAAGTGTGAGTATATCTCTACACTCCTTCTTCAGCATTTAGTGTGGAGGTTATGATCAAGAGTCACATCACAATCAAACAGGGAGTACTGCTCTAGGAAATACACGGTGCCAGACCCCCCCGGCCTGTTCGATGGCCACGTCTGGCCCATGTATTTGAAACACAAGAAAATCTGTATAGTATAGTATAAAGAGGGGCAAAACCAGCTTTATCAGGATGACCAGCGACATGGCCTCAATCCACTTTTTTGCTGCTTGGCCTTTCAGGAAACAGAACTGCTTGCCACTGCACATCTCCAATAATATCTCTCTGCATATATAAAAAGGAGGATGGTGAGACTCACATGAAAGCCTCGATTGTTTATGGTTGCAATATAGATTTTATACAGCTCCCAGGAAAAGGGAATTACATCTTAAATTACAAAGATGTCTCTGTGAGTTGTCAGCAGCAGGAGTTATATAGGCCTAGCGGCTAGTGTGGCTTTTTGGCTGCGGGGGACACAGGGGAGCTGAACGCTCCAGAATGAGGCTCAGCAGAGACAGCTGACCTACAGTTTGCAGAGTCAGCTTAAAATGACAAAGTTACTCAAACCCCCTGACAGAACAATGGCCCAGATGAAGCCAACGTGGGAACTCTAACAAAGAAGAGCATAGTAGAAAACACACATACAATGTCACAAACACACATATATGCTTTGTGCAGGATACGTACTACGTCAAGCAAAAATCTGCATCTGTCTTTTGAGCAGCAAATGTCTGCTGCTCACAGTACATTTCAATCACTGCAACAATTCAGAAAAAATATATTTGAAAAGTAAGCAGATATATGGAGTACAAATGATGTGTTATGTTTGTCAAGCAATAATAATTCTTCACAGTAATGTCTACTGTATTTTCTAATAACAAAAATATGACTTTTCTCCATTTTATAGAGTTTCAAACAACACAGCAAAGAAATGCAGTTAAACAGCAGGGGTCACTGAATAGTTTTCCAAGGAGGCCATGTTCTGTGCCTTCGGCATGCCCACAAGCCAACTCCACCACTGGAAATGAGGGCCAACATAGCTTATTTTGCTATTTTTGTTTGCATTAACACAGTGCTTAAAATGAGTTATTAATGCATTAGTAGTTTTACAACTGACATATTCTGTACATTCACCGTGTCAGCACCTCCCGACATAACAGGGACAATATTTGGATATTCATTCTTTGGGTAGAAATTTCATTTTCAATTTTGGTATTCAGATATTTGTTTTTGTTTTTTAATGTAGGGTATTAATAAAGGTGAACTGTAAAAAACATTTTGTCAGCACATCATTGCAGTATTGTACTTGTATTTTTTAAAAACACTATTGAAATGTGGAAATATATAGCATCTCAGCTTGGGCGTCTGACAGTGAACGTCATACTTTCACTGTTTAATTTCAATATCTTCAGCATTTTGCCAGTAAAGGGGAGGCAAATAAAGAAAGATGTCAGCTGTGTGGGATACACTTTAAACTGAATGATGGCAATACACAGGCCATACCATACTAGCTGGCAAACTAGCTAGTATAGAAATCAAAATAGCACAGTCATGTGAATTGTGTTTACATATAATATGTGAATTCATTCTTAAACACTACTGTATCTAAAATTCAAAGCAGCATTAAAGCACCTTGTAATTTGTTCCCTAAATGAATAATTCAGATGTTCAAATTGCATAATTAATTCTCTCCAATAAATTATTTCTGTTCACCAATTACTGTGTTGTGCCCTCTAATTATTAATTAATCCCATTTACTTATGCTAATATTCCTAAGTTATAGAGTTATAGTTAAAGAGTGAAGTTATAGTTGCAGGCTGTGGAGCTACAGTACTTGGTCAGTTAGGAAGAAGCAGCCAGTGTTAACAGCAGACATCCACTGAGTTTCTCATACAGTTCCTAAAATATGCCGTCCCAGAGCCACCATGTACTAGAGTATGAATGGCAAATGCTATGAATTATTTCCACTTCCACTTTTTTCCTATTAAAGAGTTTTTTGGGTGTTTAAACAGTTTGAATTGGAATGTAATGAATTAATAAAATCTGATTTGATTTGAGAGGTAGAAGTATCCAATTTGGAAACTGCTATAGTAGGAAAATTTCTTTACTGCTACTGAACATGACTGTTTAGTGTCCTCTATGCATAGCCTTATCCCAAAGCATTATACTGTCAGGGTCCTGATCCTAAAACCAGAGAACATTTATCACAGAAGCGGCCCATTTATAAAATGACACTCCTAACTGGCCTGCTTCCAGCTAGGAAAACCAAACAGTGGCTTTACTGAACACTGTGGATAACAGGGTCTAAGCTGAAAAGCCAAAAGAAGTGTGCAGAGGTGAAATATATCCTTCTATATCCTCCTGATCCTTGCTTATAGGTTACAGAAGAATTTAGCCAGTGCACAGTTCCTTGAAACAAGAGGGAAAGTTCGCCAAGAATACTGGTCAATAATAATACAATTACCTCCACTCCTCAGTACCCAATAATGTTTCACTGCTGATGTCTGTATACAAATCAAATTCTGATCAAATAAGTCACAAAGGTTGACATTTACATTGTCATTTACAGAGACAGTAAAATATTCATTATTAATTTAAAGATTGTTGAATTATTTAATACAGAGAATGTTATCTGAGATTACAAAGTTGAAAAGTGTGAACAAATCATATTTTTCCCCTGCTGAAGGGCACTGCTTAGAATGTCAACTTAAGTAGAAAAGGAGAGAAGAAAATACATTTACATGAATGCATGGGTCCTGCTTTTTCTAATGTAGCTGGACATAAGCCATGAGGAAAACAGATTTGCACAAAGAAGTGTAGCCAAGCCTCTAAATGTAAGCACTAATTATGTCTACACACTCATTACATAAATTTGCTCTTGCCTCACTTTAAGTGTGTCTTCCAAGAAACCAGTCAGAGATAAGAGACAAAAAAGTCTCAGATGACAAAATATGTGCACGTCTGCTTCCTTTGCTGAAGGACTTGACTAAGACCTTCAGACGCATAAGACAAGTGGACCTGGCATCGTCTCTCTATTAAGGTTAATAATTCACAGGGCAATTAGGGTGCATGTGAAATGTGATGGTGAGAGAGTCCCTACCCATCACCCCCTGTGCCCAACCACATCATGCCCTTGATCTCAAGGCCTAAAAATCGACAATGTGACAGTGACATTAACAAGCCTTCACCAAGGGGGCCAACTTTGTGACCCTTAACAGCCTCTCGTTAGTCTCATTATAGGACATATGGTTTAAGTCACTGTTTCAGCAAAGATTTCGGCCTTCTTCTATGACATTCGAGCTGTGGTGCCCCAAGATAAACAAGGTTCAAATGTCTCAGCATCCACTACAATTCAGAATCCAGTACAATTAATATAAATGCACAGGCAACCCTGTCGACTAAAAATGATATTCCTATACAGCTAAAGTGCAGCTAAACACAATTCAACTTATTTTTTGAATAACTAAAGCTCTATATTTATTGATGTAAAGCAAGTCACATAAAAGTAGTTAGGGTGGATGGATGGCACACAAAGCTCAGGAATGTCCCACCACAGACCTGGGTTCCTGAGTCCTGTCGGTGTTTGGGTTTAGACAAGAACATCACTTTGGTTAAGCTTAGAGCAGAATTGGAGCTTTTTTAAAGATAAATAAACATGTTGTCTCTATTTAACTAGATCACAGTCTTTCCCTAACTTTAATGAAGTGCTAAAATGTCTATACACAACTATAAAAAGTCTAAAAATGCTGAAGTCAAACTCAGATACAGTATTTTGACAGAGTAGTTGTGTGTTGTGCTGCAAGACTGAATATTTTGGCAGTAACAACATATTTTAGAATTGCTATATATGTTTTTGTTAACATATCCCTGCTATGTTAATCAATCCACCTTAACCACTTGTCCTCCTGAAGGTTGCGGAAGTGCTGGAGCCTGTACCAGCTGTCATTGGGTGAGAGGCAGGGTACACCCTGGCCAGGTTGCCAGTTTATCACGGGGCCGATATATAGAGACAGACAAATATTCACACTCACATTCACACCTATAAGCAATTTGAAGTCACTAATTAACCTAACTGCCTGTCTTTGGACAGTGGGAGGAAGCCAGTATACCTGGAAAGAACCCACGCAGACACATGGAGAACATGCAAACTCCACACAATGTCCCTGCAAATACGTTTCCTACAAGGAACAACACCTCTGTCATTGAGCTGTTGTGGTTCGGGTTCTTGTTTCATTCCTATTGTATATTCCTGTTCTTTTATCTACATACAGTATGTTAGCCTCACTTTTTTATAGGTCCTCACATCTCTAGGTTAGTATGCTAATGTTTTCACAGAGAAAAAAAATAAATATATATACATATATATATATATATATATATATATATATATATATATATTCGCAAGCAGTTGCCAAGCTATTTCAGAGTAGGGGCCAAAGAAGTGGACTGACATTTCCATCCCTAAAGGCATGCTGCTAGTACCATATTAAGCTATTTTGGTTTTTCATGCATTAATTGCTCACTTAATTTAAAAAATGCTACAAAAGGGGAATAAATAGCCTGAACAGTCAAATGTAAATTTGAAATTATAACAGCATTTTACCTACATAAATCATGGCTAAGTGGCATGTGTAAGGGTTTATTCATTTATACCCTTTATTCCAGTAGACATGTTGTTGAAGCCTGAATATTGATCTCCCAGAAAAGATATCTTAGCTATAAACATTATATACACTAAAACATTAAAGCATGCAATCAAACCTCAGCTATGTAAATCCCATTTTTGGTATCACTAGGTTCATCACACAGTTTTACTAACAGCACAAGAACAAACATTAAATGAATCTTTGAAGCTTTCCACACTGCTTGTCTGTTCGCCTCTGGTAATGGGAAGTGACAGAAATCTATTTTCAGTACTGTAGTGAATGTACCATGCAAATGCCATGACAGGCAGGAGATGAACAAAGAACTGTGGTATTTTTGAGGACAGACTACCGTGTGTGTGCAGACGCAATCAAAGAAAGGGTCAACAGATGTACCACAGTTCACGCCATGTCCACTTCATGCAACACTGAATAGGAGAGAGACCTCTGGCCTAATTAGTCCTCTAACTTGTACATCCCAGGCAAAGCTATTTACAGACAAGGGGTAATTTAGGTAGGAAACAGAGTAGGCTGTACAACGGAGGAGGTCAGAAGAGATGAGCCAACAGTTTTGCAAATGTTCCAAACTAAATTACTTTGTTTCCTCTATGCTAAGAGTTGCTAAGATTCAAGTATGCATTGTAGTACACTGTGAGGGTGTAGCTAATGGTGGACAGCTCACCTGAGTCTGCACCTCATTTATGACACTGCTCTACACTTGGAAAGAAACATGATCCCACTTTACTTACTTTATGGGTTTTAATCTATTTTCACATTAAACCTTTGCCCCGATACTTGACCAGCAAGGTTTCCAACATAACATCACAGTGTCAACAGACAGATTCATGTGTCAGCTGGCATCAGCGAAGTGAAGCAGGGCAATATTGTGCTGTTTGTCGATGTGATGTGGTTTCATGCCGTGACTCCTGTGGCCTGGTGCGATGGGCATGACCAGGCCATAGGGCCTCTTGCTCGGTAATAAATCACTAGGATGACAGAAATAGTGGCCTTGCCTTTATGAGACACACTCAAACAACGCATATAGTGTATGTACATACAACTCACCAACCAGTCATACACTACATTACGCAAACACACAGTCTCATTTTGCACTTTACACTTAAACAGCAGATATACCACTGGACATGCAGACGTTACTTTATTGATGTTATCCTCTACATAATGACTAGAGCCCCAGCACCATAATTCATCCTGTTCATTTTTTTTATTGTATATGATATGGTTTCATCTATTTTGTCAATTAAAAGACAATAGCCTGGTAGTTCATAAGAATTTCATCAGCCTGACATCCCTAATATGTGGTTGGTGTCATGATTAATATCTCACACAAAACAAATCAATAAGCCCCAGCATCACATTCTCTAAGATACCCCATCTAATCAAACCTATCAATCTTGCATGTCTAGCTCAGTCTGTAGTCATTACCAGCCTGCGGAGCCCAAGGCTATTAGTGCTGAAGCTACCTAGCGAGCTGAGCAGAGTATCTTAAACATTAGCGTGGTCAAACACCCTCAGCGCACCAGGATGACTGAATGGAAGGGCTGTGGAGCCAGCAAAGCATGATCATACTAATGGGCCATGGTAAATGGACCAGCTATGGGTAGTATGGGCTGACTGGCCTGCTCTGTGATCCAAAGCTCTGCCCATTTCACGGTGTCTGCCTGGGACCTGGCTGCACTCACTCACTGAGATGGAGAGCTCCATTTAGGGGCCCAAATTTGTAGAAGGGTTTGTCTGAGGTGCCGGGACAATCATTGGGGACAAATAGGGAGCTGTCTGTACTTGTTAAGTTATGGGACGACTGATACAGCTTTCTAAGAGGAAATCTGTCTTCAGTGAGCCTTGAATAATTTGGCCCATCTCGCTGTCTTCTGCTCACATGCATAGACAGCGAAGGCTATAGCTATACAAATCAATATACTGTAAATACAAATCAAATTATAATGTGTAAAATCATTCTCAGGATATCAACATTTACAGTAGGTATTTATACACTTACTAATATCCAGTTCTAATATTAATGGTTTATATTAATTGAATTTATACTTTTTTACAACCTGTCATTTTACATGAAAATATTAATCATTTAGCCTATGAGACCTAGCCTCTCAACAGATCTAATTAACAAAATTGATCATTTTTTTCTCAAACAATTAATTGACAAACTTTCAGTACTATTATTAATGTGATGTATTTAAAGCTAATTTTTTTTTTACAGTTTTAACTGTAAATTTATGAAGTAAAATACACAAACTCTGTAAAAAGTGTGGCTTCCATAAATCAAATCAAATTAAATCATAACAGTAGATTTGCTTTCGTGTAGATATTCCGTGCAGCAAGAGATGTTTTTTTTTTTTTTACTTCAAATCCCACTGGGAAATACAAGAAAATAATGGGTGTAAATCAAGCAATGTCTCATTGTCGCCTCAAGCAGTGCCTCTGATCCCAACAAACTCATGACACTAACCACAGCTGATGAGCGCAGAAAGCTGAGCAAGTCTTCTTCTACTGTTAATGGCCAACAGAAAGATTCAGCTGAAGGAGGTCAGACGTCAGTGACAGTCAAGTTGATCATGTTGTGTGTAGAATTATCCCTCACATTAGAACACGATGTTGCACTTTTATGTTTTTTCCTCCAGACAATATTGGGTCAAAAACAGAGAGTCTCCCCAGCAGAGCTGTCCTCTATCATTTCATGCACGGAGCAGGAGAAAATTCTATTCTTTCTTAATAATTTCCTTAGATTAATGTCACTCCAACATGAATTAGTAATGTAATAATTTCAAATTCAATTGTAATATAAACTGTAACTTCTGCACTATAGATAACAAAATGAACTCTCAGTATAATGATCTCTCTGATGAACTACTGAATGTTTAAAAAACACACATACTGTATTTTGTGTCAGCCTTGTTGACAGGTGTTAATATGCAGCAGCTTTGATGATGAGAACAGTTTTCTGTCATTATTGCAAGCAGACTGGACACTTTATCTTAACTGCTCTAGTAGGAAAAGTCTTTGCCATCTGATCTTCAGTTAGTGCTACATGTACAGTGAAACAGTGCTTAAATTTAACTTTGATTTTGACAGTTTTTTTCTTACAGTATTTAAGTAACTCTATAGGACCGTTCTGACAAGATGTAAGAGTAAAAATTTGTGGTATCTAATCTAAAATCTAAGCATGGTCTTGCTCTCATAGGAAAAGTTGCCATCTGATCTTCACATAGTGTTAGTGTGTTCACATGTATAGATATGGATCTAATTAGATCATAAATTCTCTGTTTGGTTGTTAGGAAAGAGAGCAGGATGGAGTCATCATCAGAACCAAGAGAGAAAGTGGTCAAGACTATAGTGATAATGACATAGCAGCTTACATGTCATTATATTTTAATTTAATACTAGTAGTTCATGAAGAAAGTGACTTTCTATACTGAGTAGTTTACCTTTGGAAACTAACTGATGACTGTGTGGTTCAACATTATAGTTAATTTTTACAGATTTATTGGCATCTTTCTACTCATATAGTTAAATAGTTAAAGTGGATAATAATAACAGATCTGGTGTTGTCAACAGAGAGTATCTGAACAAACTCTTAACCCATTATTATTATTTTACAATAGACCACCACACAACTAATAGAGCCGCTTCTTGAAGTAACACTGTGGGCGTAACTGAATTGAGGATAGCCAAAGTGAAAGGGATTAAATACTTTTGCCTAAGCTATTCTGTTTTTCATTTTTCTTACAATATTTTGTGTAACTCGTGTAAAAATTTCATTAAAAGTATTAATATATAAATTAAAACATCATAGATTCATGTATGAACGCAGTAATTGTTATCCAGTAAAATGAGCAATATTAGCAGGTGAGTTGAAATATTTTGGACTGATCCTACACCCAAGTGTGTTTGCATTTCACTTTTCTCAAAAGTGTCCCTTTAACTTGTATTTGTTAGAAATTACTTATTACATCTTATAAGAGACCATTTCATACCTTATTTTGCCAATTTCTAACACTCAACCAGTGAGTCTACAAGTAATGTCCCTTAAAATAAAAAATTAAACAGTGCTTGTCGAGCTTTCTAAAACATATACCGCTTTGTTAGCTAGTGTCTTGGTTACTCACAAATCCATGGACCATGGGCAAAGGGAAAAGAAGTAGGATAGGTGAGGAATGAGAGGGGAAGGCTGTGAATCGATGGATGCAGCAGTGTTGCCAGACATACGCTAATTATCGTATTTGTACGATAATTTTACCCTCTGTACGATGTACTATCAATAATTCCAAAAATCCCATAATGTACGATAATTTGACCCCTTCATTTTATGGCTACGGTATTTCATTAGAGCGACAAGGTACAGATCTTTTTTTATTTTCATCCTGCGCAGACACACCTGGTTTGTTTATGCGCAATCGCGTGTCTTAACAGCCAATCAACGCACGATGTAACACGTGATGACGCACGACGTAAACAACGAGTAGTTTGAGCTAGTGATTCTAGCAATGAACCAGTATCGAACCACTTCATCAATTGTATTGAGTATTGGTTCATTCATTCAAAGCTTTGTTTCAGTGACATCTAGTGGCGAAATGGGAGACAGCAAAACAATGTCTT
>JAUMHL010000028.1:21711331-21734930 GCA_032362345.1 Sandelia bainsii | reverse complement strand
TTGAGATGAGGAAATCACCATTGCATGCTTCTACTTAAATGCCCTACTTTCATGATAAAATATCACTGTAGTGTGAAATTTTTACATTTTCCATAAATTTCACCCGAAAGCCAAATATCCCTAACTTTGTGAGTAGTGTATATGCTTCTGCTTTGTGTTAAGTTTGAGTTAAACTTCTGTGTTGACTACACAGCTCCTGTGGTGTAACCTCTACAACCTGCCCCTCTACCTGCACAATGACAGGTGTACTGACTGAAAGCTTACTCTATGAGAACTAATACTGTTTTAATAAATGCCAACAAATAGACAGAGTTAAGTTTTGTAGAGCAAATCAACACAGAAATAACTGTATGTTTTGTATAATCTGTATGTTTACTAATAATAGTTTATATTAATATAACATGTTCTGATAAATTATTCTTTTATACAGAAAACATATTTTTTCTGAACTAGTAGTAGGTCTACATAAGTCAATGGTTCCCTTTGTAGGCAGTTATTTTAATTAATCCAAATGTTGCTGTCCAGTGGCAGCTGGACTTGAGGTTCTTGAAGACATGTAACTTATCATCTGGGCCAGTTAGTTAACAGTAGAACTTCAAGTTAAGTTTAGTTTCCATTGAGCAACACCATTTGGAATAACCATGATTGATGACAGTCATTTACACTGATTAGTGTTTTCAAATTCCAGTAACAGGAGCTCGTTGGTAAGTCATCCTGTTATAAGGACAGAAAGACATGTTCCCAGAAATATTCTCAATGATTACACATGTCAGAAACAGTGCTGTGGTCTTCAGGGTGATGTCCCAGGATGCTCTGAGAGAGAATAACACAGATAACACAGAAAAAGGTCACCAACGAACTATGCTTAAAATTATATAATAATATCTTTTACAGTACTGGCATACAGCAGGTCTGTTTTCCAAAAAAATATTTGTATCCAACACCACACTATACAGAATTTCACATGATGAGTCTAATGTGTAAAAAATTGTAATGTTGTTTCACCCTTTTAACAACCTTTAGTATATTGTGCCATTTCTGTGGGGATGGCACTGGACTATTTATACCGCCCTGTGAGAAGCCTGAGGGACTGCAAACCAATCAACTCAGGCAGGAAACAATTCATGTAGGAGGTAAAAGGTCAAAATCTGAACCCTGTAAATGACAACTATCAATGTAGGGAAAATGGATGCACAAGGAAACACTAAGTTATTGCACAGTGAAGTCCATAAATCTATCAGAAAGGTCACCAGGGCTTTTAGTTGGCATTAATTACACTGAGAGGCAGATAAAAATACAAGGAACAGGATGACAGTCAAAAAGCTTTCTCCTCTCCCCCTGTCTGTGCCTCCTCACCGAGTCTCTGAAATTACCCACATCTGTCCCTGTTCCTCCCAAAAATACTTTTCAGGGGGATGTCTTTCACAGGGATATAGCTCTTGCTCACACAGTAAATCAAGGTGTTATTTTTCCATTTTCTGTGTGGGAGCTTTGATTTTTTTTTCCTGGGGGCTATGCCTCTTGTTTGTGGACAATTTCTGTTTGCTTCCATGACATATCTCTCATTAAAGTGAAATTTAACTTGGTTTTGTTTGTCCTCCCTCGTACACAACTATCATCTAATCTAATTTCTGAAATAATTCTGTTTCCTATGGGCTGTTGTTGAGACGCTTGTTGGTGCAAAGACTGTGAAATATATCAACAGTTATTAGCAAAAAGCCTTTTTTATATAAAAAGTAGTTTTCCTACATTTCCACAACTTATAAATGCATATAGAGTCAAGGTTACAGTATGTCGTACCAAGTGATTCTGTGTGTTTGCTGAAATACCATTCTGTACATTGTTCTGAATGGGCAGCATTTTTAGTGACGTATGATTTATCCCTCTTCAAACAGACAACACTATTAACCCTCATTTCCATATTATAGCTATTATTATTATTATGCCCTTTTGAAAAGTGCTGATTCAAACTTGGAGGGGGGGGGGCGTTGAGTTACCTTTAGTGCTGCCTTCTGTGTGGCTACGAGTGCTGCCTGCTTAGATAGGATCTTTAGGAGGTGTAAAAACCAAGCCAATTATTGCTGCACCTGTGTTGCAAGATGGGAATGGAGGGTGAGACCCAGCAGTGATTGCACTGAGAATTGGGGGGGACGAAAAAAAACAGTTAGCAGCAGCAAGACAAAGCCAGAATTATGAAATAATTAAGCAGAGGTGGAATTTTTTTTATTCATTACTGCATACTTAAAGCAGTGCTGTAAAGTGGCAAGGTCATAAAAGCTTTTGTGTTTAGTTTCCTTCTCCAAACTCCCACAGAAGGCCTTCTTAGCTTCTTATTATTTATTAGTGTTTTGGATATGCCAGAGAAGGAATATGGAAGTAAGGGCATAGGGGGTGTCACGCTCAGTTTAAGGCCATGGAATCATCACACAAATGCTATCCATAATTTATCAGCTAAACAAACAATGCACCTTGACTCTCCTATTGTTCTTGTGCCCTTATCTTTTCCTGGCTGTGAGGAGGTGGAACAAGAGAGCTTGAGCACAAAGCCAGCAGAGCCAGAGGCCTAAGCAGACCACATGATAATGATGCGGCCAATCCATAGAGTTGTGGATTTCTGCATATCCAGCCACATACCTAGAGTATATCCTAATGAGTCTATTCATCACACACCATAAAGAAGAAAAGAGAAAGACAATTTACAGACATTCTCACACTACTACAACACCACAACAATACAATAAGAAGATTCTGGTTAGTTGCAAAAGGTTAACTAATATGCTGCAACATGTGATGAATGCATACAGCTAGTAAAACTGCAACCACAGTAGAAGCAGTAGCTACAGGGTTCTGCCATGTGCTACACTTACTGTTTTCTCATGTTATTGACAGAGAAAATGTATTCATCAAAAGGCCATGATCCATCTTGTGTTCCATTTAGCTTGGAGCAAATCTATATCCCAGCATGCATTTTCTATAATTACGTATGGGGCGGTATTCATCTTTTCAAGGACATGGTTGTTTCATTTGTAGAAATAAAGCCTATATAATGTGCATGCTTGTTATCCCTGCTTGTTGATATTCCTATGAAGTTACTAATGTGAATAGAGCACCTGTTTAGCTGTCACATCTTTTTAGATTTTTTGGAATACATGAATGCATTTGTGAATTTTTAGACTTAAAAGAGAAAAATAGCTTCCCAAATCTGACCAATGAATAGCACCATTTATGAACATTGATAGAATCTTTACAATAAGCTAAAACAAAATCTGATATATACAGATGTGACCTTTAAAATTAATGCTCCTCCACCGCAATCCACTACAGCAGCATAGTGGACAGGAGAGACTATAGCTAGAATGCTATTTGGGTCTAACAGTTATTTGCAATACCATAGCTAAACAAGATAAATAATTTAACATCCTTGTGTTAGGCAGTGTAATAAAGCTGATGTCTTTATACAGTGGGGACCTGGCTGGCTGTGCAGTTTCTAAGTGAGATGGATGAAGCAAAGCCTAAACTGCTGAGGGGTGAAGTGAATTAGGCTCACATTAGGAATTTTGCTATAACAATCCAAATGGGCGACAGTTGGGAAAACCTCCCTCTGCTGAAAGAGCACACGCCATAGCACAGACTCAGCCTAATGAACAAGATTAAAACTTCGAATAAGACAAAGAGCAATTTAGATAAGAATGTCAAGGGTTAAAATATACGTTATATGTGTGCTTTTATACGCATGTGTGACGCAATCTGAAATATTGCTGTGAAATGTGCTTACTGCACATATTTGACTATGTCTATGACTAATTCTATTATCAACCTTAATGTAAATTAAACATCTTGTGAACACAAGAACACATTTTCTACCATGCTGAAAATTATGCTATTGTCTCTCCAGGTCTTTCCTGTTTAATTATCTCTAAAGTGGAGCAGAGTCATTTAGATTCAAATCTATTAAATCCTTAAAATAAGTTCAGAGACTTGTGAGACAAGAAGAAGCTGAATCAAGATTTAAAGTGTTTTTCTGTTTTTTTCTTCGTATTATCTCTTTATCCTATTAGGTTCTCTTACTGAAACACCTTGTAACACACACGGTTCACTTGCTAATTCTTTTCCTGCTATTGAAGACAAGGGGTTACACTATAAGAGACAAAAGACAGAGAGAAAGTTTTCTGACAGGCGTTCACCTTGGTTATAAAATGTCAGAATTTCAAGGCTTTCTACTTGGCACTACTTGCGAAAGCCTCATTTGATACCCAATAAATGTATGACAACATTTCAGTGGAGCAGTCAGGCAAGGCCTGGGTCACATTTTAAAAACATCTCCTGACCTTTCCACGGTAGCGGTAATTGCTAATGCCAGACAAGGAGAGAATGTAAGTCTCTTATGAGCCACAGCACCTAGACGGGTGATGTCGGCGATGGATGAGAGAGAGCTTAGGAAGGATGTACAGCAAGGCACAATTTCAAGTAAAAAAAAAAAATCCACAAGCAGTCTTCACCGAGCTGTAAGTTCAACCTAATCACCCCTACAATGCACAGATACCTCAGCCGTTAATGAAAATAAACTCTGCATCATATCCTTTAGAAAAGACATAACACTCAGAGGGATCCGAGTTTCATTTTCTTTACCTCACTCTCAGTGTCAAGGGGCTAAAAGTTGATGGTGGTGTGACAACAAATCCATTCTTCCTACTTCATTCTTCCTTTTGCTTGTGCCCAATGTGGCACTGCTGTGGCAGAGACAGATCAGAGATGAAATTAGAGAGACATAAAGATGACTCAAGGAGTTGAAAAAAAAAAATCCACTTGAGCAGAAGAAACAGCTTCACTCCAGAGCACAGTCGGGAAACTTCTTCTATCAGTGAGCGTGTCAAGAGGAATTCATCACTAGGAATAAAAATAAAGCTCCTTTCATATCAAGTTGTTAAGTCTCAGTCTTCCTGCAGCTCTTATTCTTGCTGATAAGATACTATATCTAGTACATATTATATCTAAATAAGTAAGTCTTTTAAGAGAAAGAACTCTTTTTTTTATATAAATTTGTCTTTGATGTGATGGGAACTCTTCAGGTTACAGGTACAGCCCCTCATGCATTTATAAGCAGTGTGTTACAGATTTGTAACAGAGAATAATGGCTTGATAATTGAACATCTCACTGAGCACTATAGCTTTCACCAGCTGTGATCAGTGAGTGCTAAATCAGAGATAAATAGTAACAGGTGTACATTTACCAAACAGTATAATGTGCATGCTGAAAATATAATGGTGTCTCCTATTGCATGATTCCACAAATGATGTGCCACCAGTCATGGGTTCTCAACAACCCCTTTGGGCATTAATCTCATCACCTGGGTCCATTGTTGATCACACTAATCACAACCGGAGGAGACGTTGGATAGATGGAAATAGATGTGTTTATCTGGCCTGGAAAAGGACTTAGGCAGGTGTTTGGTTTCGGTGCCATCGCCAGTGTTCACTCAGTGCCCATTCCCATTATAGCCTGCAGCCAAATAGACAGCTTGCGAGTCGCTGGCCCCTGATCCCAGCACATTAGTTTAATGCCTAGATCTGTGGAACTGTTCCTGACTCCCTCTCCAGCCTGGCACAGCAGCCTGCCAGACAGACAGACAGACAGACACACACACACACACAAAGCCAGGCCTCATCATAGTGCACAACAGAAATGCAAAGTAGCATCTTTAGAAAACTGCTTGCATCTACTTTCTGTAGCTTCTGACTGGCATCAATAGTGAACAGCTGCGTCATGTGACAGAGACGTAAGCATTCCAACATGTTTCAAAAACACAGTTTTAAAATGGCCAAAAAAATGTCTTTGTGTGTTTGCACTGCTGTTTCGATTTTAATATGAGTGTAGATATTCACTAGAAAGATTAATTATTTGGCTTTTGCAATAAATGCACATTTGCTAATGAGATTAAGCTATTCACAGAGAGTAAAGAAGGAGATCAGCGAGTAAATACATAGCAGGTTGTGAGATGACCAATTGTACCTTAAAAATAAGTCCATCCATCCTTGCTGAAACCATCAGAAGGAGACCAAAGGGGCAACTAGCAACCCATCTGTCTATGTGTCAGCACCTATGTGTCAGTACTGAGGAGACACAATCTGTTCAAGATAACCTGCCAGAGTAAGGGAGTAAATAAACATCTGCATGTGTATTTATACAGTATATCCAAGCCTCCACCCTAATGAGTGTTAGGTGCACCAGTTAAGGTTCTGAATTTGATTTTGAGGCAGTATTAAAGCACATCATCTGCTGAGATGTTCTCGTGTGTCTTTTTCTTGGTTTCACTTGGACTCCAAGACATGTTGACAGCTGCAGAAGCCCCTGGAGTGGAGATCTAGGAGCAAACATATGGGCTGTCAGTAGAATGGGAGAGACAAACTCTTGTCAGAGTTTTTCATTTTTCCTTAACAGTTGGTGAAGCTGTTTTTTTTTTTTCCTTTTGGAAGATTGGCTGAAGGTGCTGAATTTGACAACAAGGTGCACGTGGTGAAACAAGACAGATTGTTGAGATGTATTTTGATCAATTATAATTTTTTTAACTGAAATTTAATATTAAATCTTTAGAAGAATGCATATTTTAGACAAAGAATATGTTAAATTAATTGTACTATGGCTTTTGACAAGGAAAGTATTCTGGTGAATAAAATAAACTGTGGTGTCTAAATCTAATCTAATCCATGTATGATCATTTTTCATCAAAAGCAACAAGTAAGCAAGATTTAATCGATCAAATAATTTGTGAGCATTTTAAACTCTAAATATACCTGGTTACCAAGAGCTACATATAATTGTGGTCTATGTGAGTGTCCCTTAAGAATGCTAATGTTCTCTAACTATTCATTTTACTTAATAATGGTAAATTCAGCCAGAGAAATTGATGTTAATTGTTTAACGTGTCTTTATTCAATCATCACAATTATATTTAAGCGAGACTCATTATCTTGAAATAAAAATGTTTTGTCTTTCAATCAATAAGAAAAATAAGCACTAAAATCTGGATTCTTGCATGGCGTACACACACACACACATGCATGCACTCACACACACATGTCAGAAAAGACTTGTCAACACGGGCCTCCATCATAGCCCCTCCTCACGATGTTTGATGTTGCAAGAACATTGTGTTTGAACGGCCCATAAATTAGAAGCTGCAAATGTTTGTACAGTTTAACCTTGTGTAGGTGAGGGCTAACTGAGGAATACAGAAATAGAGCTTTGTGTGCAAATCTCTGTGTTTGTTAATGTGTGTTTGAACAACAGAGTAATAGCCAGACATTTCTGTGCCCTACCAGCTCCTCTACAGGCTCTAGTTTTCTAGTCTTCAACACCACACTCTAAATTCTACTTATTTCAGACAACTAAATAATTTTCAAGTGAACTATATTGTGTGTATTCCAAACAACACATTTATTGAAGTTGAGCTAATGTCACATTTACTACAACAATTTCTTAGTTGTATTTACAGCAATCTGATTTACTTGTTAACTGACGTCATCATTTATATAGAACTTTTGTTTTCAATCCCATTTCCATTAGTCCTGTAACCATGGCGTCTGAAATTAATGAACGTGCATTACCATGGCATTGATACTAGTGACTGGGGAAAGAGCTGATCCAACTACATTATCACATTTGACTGTGTAAGCTATCAGCAGAACATTCTTTGCACAGCTGCAATTCCCCAGTGTTTAGATCAGTTCCCCCACAGTGTAAAATGTACTTCACTACATGAATGTGAAATATATTTTTACCACCAGCAGCATACTTTGGAAAAATTTAAGGCTTCTTCCCTTTTAGCAAATGCCAGAAGAGGGTGCTCCAAGGGAAGGTAGAGATAAAAAAAAGTCAATGGTCTAGGCTTTTCACGGGGGTTGCAACAGTTAGCAACGGGGTCCACATTGCGCCAGGGTGACTGGACTCTGGTAATACTTGCTTGCAATTCCTTCCGGCAGACGAGGAACAGTTGAGTACATTGTTGTCTCCTACTGGTGTGGTAATTCCCATCGTTTCCTTTGTTGCTACTTTGTTGTTTTAAGTTAGTAAGTAAGTAAATTGATTTCTTCGCCCTTCAATTAACTGTAACATCATAATAAGGAGTAATAAGTACATATTGTTGATACCCAAGTAAAGTTAACTCTTTAACGTAAGTTAGGACAGCTATCAGAATTTAGTCTATTTTCTTCTTTCAGCTCCTGTTCTCAGATGAGACATTCCAGTTTTTATGATCCTTCACCTTTAGATTTTTAAAAGAGACAAATTAGTTTATGGAGGGGGCAATCCTGAAATTTACACTCGATGTACGTCTTTACAAATTTAGATGAAGACACTATGAGACTAAGTGGCGGCATATCTTTTTACTGTGTTTTGCAGTTGAAAAAACAACATTTGCCTTAATTTAAAAATGTCTTACTGCTGTAGTACAATTTGCATTGTTATTTTAAAGGCAAAACACACAGTGCATCATCTGTTGTATTCGTTGACTGATACACTACACTGTCCCATACACATCCATAAGTGAAAAGTGTTCAACTGTATTTCACAGAAAGTTTTCAAGTTACAGTTTAAGATAGGCATCATAAAGTAATCACTGTACATTCTGCAGCAATATAGCTCTACCAGCTACACATATTTCAAAACAATCTCAATTATGATACATCTTAGTTCATTGGGTTTTCTATTTTCTGTGTTAACAACTAGAAAAGTTGCTTGTGGTTAAAAGAGAGTTGACAGGGTCTCCAGGCTTTCAGTTTAGATTGAAAGTTGCCCTTGGGTTCCTGACAAGGACAACTGGCTTCACGCACCACCTGCCAATAACAAGGACCCACAGCCCCACACTGATGTAGCCTGTTCCAGTACTGGAGGGATTGCTGTCAGTAATGGCCATATCTTTCCCACATGGTGTCCAGCTCTCAGGAATCCTCCCTGCAGCTCACAGTGCAGCACAGTCTCGATAAAGCCGCAGGAAATGACACTCATGTCGCGGATGGCACAGAAGCTCTACAGAACTACCTTCACACATCTTTCATATTAACTGATGTTGCACTATGATCTTGTGAAGTCCAGCAATACCTCAAAACATTACTAAATACAAGATAATATAATATACAACAAAAAACTGTATTTATATTGCTATTTACAGACTAAAATAATGAAAACAGTCAAAAACATGAGCCATATAAAGTGGCCTCACATTTCCGCCTGATTATACACATTTAGAAATGGGTGTGAGTCGGAAACAAACCATGCAACATGTTTGAACAGAACACTTCTGAACCAGAACAAGTGGCTTGTGCATATTAGTATTATCATTTCACGGTGCTCAGGCGATTTAAACAGAGTCACTTCTCTTCTCCAAATGTTATGGCATGCATAATAAAGAGGTGGTGAAATAATTTGTCAGGCTTTGATGGAAGTTGTTTAGTACCCGGGGGATGGGTTTTTCACTTGCACACGCCACGATGAGGAAAAGGCTGTGTTTATTCACTTGACTCAAAAGGCCCCAACATTTAATACTTAGAACAAAATTATTATCAAAGCATTTTGTGGACATGGTCTAACCCTCACATGAGAGCTAATCAGTTTTAATGGGTATGTGTGCTGTAATCATGGTGCCAACATAGTCCCAAGGCTCGGGGCCTATTACACTCTGTAAAATATTAATGACTCTCCAGTAAAAACCATTTAGAGCAACTCCCAGAAGATATAGGGGCACAAACATCTTCCCCCTTCTGAGCACACTTAAGACAGCTGAGCTGTTTAAATGTGCTTATTTTCCTAACTTCTCCTCCCTTCCTTCCTAATACTGAGCTTGGTAAAAGTTTGTCATTACTGTTCTTAAAAATACAGGTATTGCCAAAATAAAAGCAGAGCCACTGTGACGAGATTTTTAAAGATCCTTAAACCTAATGAAGTTTAGAAAATATCATGTTTTAGACCTCTTAATGCCAAACTGCTAAATGGAAGTGTGCTTTCAGTTGTGACTACATGAAGTACTAAATTGCGTTGCGTATGCTCCAGCCAGCTGTGACGGACTCTGTGTGGGCAGCTGAGAGAATCTGGACAACTATTCTGGGGCTTGTGCTGGACGGTTAGCTTGGGCGACAGCCCAGACATCGTGTAAAGATCCTCCTTGCCCTTAAATACACAAAAGGAAATGAGTGTGATCCTTTCACCGGTGCTCATTATACATAATTGCGGCACAGTAGCCAATCCATTAACACATTCACTGGCTTCACGGAACTCCTTCATTTTACAAAAAACAGACCACACAAACAGTAGAAATAAAGATGACAAGAACACCATAGCTGAAGGATTGAATCTGTAGAACTGAGTCTGAGGGATTTAAACACTGGCTCAATATTTGGTAAAAATTCTAAATCAGCATTCATTGAAATGGACACAAAAAGCAAAAAAGCAGAAGATGCTAATGAAAGCAGATGGTAACTGACACTTCAGCTACAGCACTTAGATCATAAGACTGTTTCAATCTCATTTTATCATTTAGGACCCCAGAGGGTAGACAGTTAATGTTCAGACAAATGTACGTATCTGCACCATAATGTGCCATAAACATATCATAGGGCCACAATCTTCAATATGGCAGTGGTAATAGTCCATAACATATAGGTCAAAGTGAAGGAAGACCTGGTAATGGGACTATTATCTGAGAAACACATTCTCTTACTATGTCCTGTGCAGTGCTTGGATATTTTGAGGACTGCAACATCTTTACACACAGTGGATTCACATGTGAATGACTGCAGAAAATTATAAAAGGTTCTTTGCATCTTCATTCAAGTTAGGACCTGTGAGGGCATTTAAACTAGTTACAAATTATTTTTTTCTAATTAATTTGGTTGTGTTCCATTAGCTTGTGGTTATGCAGGTTACAGGTAATTGAAAATGCTGTTAAGCTAATAATGTTTACTTTGTCTTGTGTGGGTTGAACCTGGAGCTGCTCCTCTGTCTCCCTCTTTCGTTCCCAGGAGCTGTTTTACTTACCGTAATTGAAGATGGGAGATTTTTTTTCCCCTCCAGGGCTACTTCAGTCCTCTAATCCATATTGACATGCTGTCTCCAGGAGATGGACAGAATGTTAACCTGCAGTGCTGCTGTGCCCCTCATTACAGAGCGGCAGGGGCCAGTGGACACATCCACTGCCTCCTCCCACCTAAAACAATGACGTGACTGCTCGTCTTTACTTTATATCAGTGTCTAAGCACTCTGCAGGAACTAATTTATCCATGTGTTAAAATGTGTGCATATGTGTACGCTTCACTGCAGTGCCTCAAGTCACAGTATGACATATTTGTAGTGTGATGTGTGTGTGTGTTTGTACTGGGCTTCACTTGCTTGGACATTGTGCTGTTTTTTCTTTGTTTTATTATTATTATATCACAAGCCCAACAGTTTTCAATGTAATTCAGTTTGTGTAATTTTGCATTTATAATTGCTGCATGCATTAGTGAGGAAATAAGCATGCAATAAAGTTTAATTTTTATTTTGGCTTTCTGTGCTGATCTTTGTTGTTCAGCACAATTTTGCCAGAGCAAGTGTGAACAATCGTAGTCCGCAGTTTAATTTTGTGCCAGTGTTTGTGTGTCTAACTTCATCAGATTTCTGCCTGTCACATGGCAATAATTACCCATTAAACCATCTATATTTAGATGGTTCACAAACAAGCACGGTGCAATCAGAAAAGTAGACAAAGCCCCATTCAGTGCCACATTGGAAGCAGTAAGTCATGAAAACACATCACACAAAACTTAAATAATAATAATAAGTAATCATAAATAATAATCAAATATTATTATGTTTAAAAAAATATCATTACAGAGTTCTGAGCTTCTGTTTTGACGCTGAATTATTTCAATATGTGAAATTTTCAACCCTGTCTCCTAAAAATCCAACTTCTATACAACTAAACTGCAATCACAAAAATGTTTTTGTAGTAAAAGATTATGTTTTCTGTTAATGTAATGATAATACTGTAATTTGTTAGTTAACATGAATGGCAAGTCCAAAATACATTCAAACTGAACATATCAATAAAATGTACCCAAACAGCATTTTATTTTCCAAAAAAATATCCAATCTTGCAGTACAATATCCAGTTTGTCACTAAGGCAATACTTTTTTTATGGTTGGTTTGTACTTGGTTAAGATTAAAGAGAGATTATGGTCTACTATAATAAGTCACTTCACACACAACTGATTTATTAAACTTTAGACAAAAGCACAATCTTTCTGGAGTTGTTTAAACCCAACCACACACAGGACTATGGAGTCAGCTGTAATTATAAGAACAAAATTTTAGGAGGCAGCGTTGGACATTTCACAGCAACATGGCAACACCGTGGTGGTGTTGTTGATTACATGTGCAGCAGATCCTTTGCTGCCCTTTGCTTAGAGAAACATCATTTTTAATAGGTTTGTGACAGTGTTCATAAAACATGTTATTGCACACAGTAACACAGTAACTGAGTATTTGCCTCAGTGTTTTGTGGATAGCCAAAAATAAACAAGCAGCACATGCATGCTTGTATGTACCATATTCACCTTCATTATGAAGTACTCAGACTGATAATAGAACTTTTGGGCCATGTCAATTTAATTGGTGAGTTTGAGCTTTATTTGAGTTGCATGACAGGACAACGTCCATGAGTCTTGAACTGACAAGAATGGAGAAAAACAGCAACCACTGTGACTAACATTTGCTAATTTTAGTAACACAGAAACAGTGCATGTCCTTGCCTTTGCCAACACGATGATTCTTTCGGTTCTGCTCCTCCTGAAGACATCAGCACGAGCTTCTTGTGAGCAGTGACACATTAATTGTTTGCTTCACTATGTTTTACGTGTAGATACTGGGATAATGATTTAGTCTCCAACCGCTGCCAACAATGCAAGTAAGTGCTTGAAAAATGTTGTTTACAAAACCTCTGCCACGGCTTTCGCTGTCAGGCTTTCACAGTTTTGGTTAAGTAGACCCTAGTTGATTGATACAAACCTTTGCTCACAAATCTGGTGTGCAGACTATTTAACCTCTTGGTGTTCTCACCTTGTTCCTTCCTTTTCAACAGCCTTGCTATGGAGCAGAGGGAGGCAATTTCCCATCAGTCTGTTAAAACTAGATTTGCATTAATGAGGCCTGCAGTGTTAAGCCTGAGCGGTAGCTTTTAGTTGAATCACCAGCTGCTGCAAAAATAAGCCACAAACTTTTACTGACACAGGCATTCAACCAGACTGAGCACTCAGGAGAATCTGAGGTAAAGGACTTTTGAAGGGGAGACTGTCTTGGTGACGCGTATCTTTTGAAATGTGCTAGGCTTTCTGTGAGGATGAGAGTAGAAGTGATTTATGTCATTTGTATATATTAACAGAAACAAATCAAACATGCCTGTAGGATAAAAATTCTGAATGTTTTTCCATATGTATAAAGACAAATCTTTTGGGAACCAATCTTTGTCAGCATTTGTGGTTTTGTAAATGGCTGCCTCTGCAGAAATATGTTATTGATCATTCCTTTAGGGTGAATTGTTTGAACTTTGATGATCCCTTCACTTTTTCACTATGGCATCATCTTGAGCTATTTTGCAAGCCCTTTGGTGTATGATACTAATGCTAAAGGTACTCTTTGGCGTCAGTATGAGACGCTCATGGTATTAAAATGAGTCCAATGTTAATAACAAAGCAGTCGCTCCAGCTGAGTACAGTGATTGCAAAATTGGATGCTTTGAGCTGGTGATGAAATTTATATTTCAGATAACATAGCAGACATGTGGATGTGAAAAGTAAAAGTTGGCATCATCACACCACAGTCTGGAGCTTCACTGTAGAGTGTTGTCAATGATAAGCATTAGAGTTGGAGTAAGAGTGTGATTTTATCTAATGGTCTACATACATGCAATATACACACATGTGTGAAGTTTTTCTCTTTTAAGCCACACCACACAATCTTTCCCTAACCTCAACTAAGTGCTTTGAATCCCTAAACAGAACCATAAAAATCTTGATAATGCTGTCATCACAAAAACCTGAACCTGAACTCTATCAGAGATACATATACTCTGGAGAAAGAGAAATCATCCTTGTTGTCTGGGTGACATTAGTGTGTTCAGTATCCAGATTCCAGCAGAAGTTCCAGTTCTTACATATAAAATGTTTCATTGATCTCATCAAAGAATATTTCATCATCCAAACTGCGTGTGCAAAGTGACACTGATGTAAGTCTCTTGTCAGCTCCATTTGTCAAAGAGATGTTCTTAGTTCACTTTTTCAAGATATCAGCATTGAAAAAAACATTAACCTGCTCTGTTGAAAGCAGTTCTTTGACCCCATATCCAGACACCATGGTGAGACGTTGCAGGGCAGCAGATGTTTACAGACTGTTTGTATTAGTTGTCTTTAATTTATACAGACTGTTCCCATCCCAAATGTGCTATATTGGCCACAGGGAGCTCAGACTTAATGTTGAAGGCCCTGATAGCGCACAGCAGTAGTTCCCACCTCAAACAAAAACTGATGCTCTCCCCTGTGCTTCATATGCACAGTATGAAAATGCTTTATGGCTGCTGTCAAGCTGTTTCACATTGATGGAAAAACATAATTGACTTGGAACAATTTTGAATTGGTTCTGAATCCTGAATTTGTATAAACTCCTTTTGTTGAGGGCTATCCACGCAGATATATGCAGGCCATCATTATTCCTCACCACATGCATTTCCCTTCAGAGCTTTCCAGTGATCAATCCGCAATCATGTTATTATTATGGAGCTATTTCCAACAATGAAAGTGAGATTGAAGCTCTAGTGACTTGTTGAATGAAACCCTAATGGATAGCTGTGGGAAACTGCCACAGAGACTGATTAATTAGACCTTCACCGTGAGCTGTAAAGCCTCTCCTTTCCATCTCATTAGAACAAAAGCCCCCACATCTTTGCTACAATACTTATTATCCTTTCAGACTAGTGAAAACTGATATTCTCTACATGCACAATTGCCTGATGATAAAATTCAACTATACTATGTTGCTGCCATGAATGGAGATGACATTTTGTTTTACCTCCCGTAGCACGTCCCACAACTGTGTTTTCTCTCAGTACCACCTGATTAATGTGGATGTGATATTTTACTAGTGAGTAGTGCAGGACTGGAGTCTGAACAGGTGTGACAGGCCAGCAGGTCTCAGCAGCAGGAGCCGATAACGAATGATTCACATGAGCATCCTCGCAGTACCATGATAAAAGTGATGAAACTAGTGTTACTGTGTAAATAATCAAAAGGCTGTTATCATTACACAGTTGTGCTATAACGTGAAATGAGGGAGCCCACCGCACCCAAGTTTGTCTACATTACAAACAGGAGCATTATCAGAGCTTGTGCATCACATACAGAAATGCCCACCTGGTCAGTAGTTTGGTACTGAATCCTGGAATAGAGAAACTGATCAGGGTCAACAGCTTGTCTTGGCTATGTGCTCACATATTCACAGCAAAATAGACCATTTCCACGAGTGGCAAGACAAAGTATTATTTTGTTGATGGGTCATGCCTCTCCCTAATATGCTCATGCATAAATTGCGCAGAAAATAGTGCATAACCTATGTAATCACTTTTCTACCTCCATTCTCATAAGGATAAAAAACACATCACTTTCGTCTATTCTGTGTCAACGAACATTTATTGGGAACAGTCAGTCAGGATGTGGCAGTAAAATAGTATGCTGCCGAGCTGGCAGGAAGCCAGCCTGGATCAGAAACATCTGCTCACATTATTAATGAATCAATTATATGTCACACATGTGCCAGGCCTGCAGGGGCTGAAGTGGAGAAGTGGTGAGGGGAGGCTAGAGAAGCACAGAGTCTGAATATGCAGGGGATTTGGGCTCCCTGCAGAGGCATGGCCTTCAGTTATTGACATTGGTCCTGTTTCTGTTCACAGTTGAGTCATACAACCTACCAGGACTGCATGTCAGTCAGTATAAAGATAAAATTAAAGAGACCAAATAAATCAATGGGAATGAAAAGGGGAGAGAGGAGAAAAGACGACAGCATGCACCAAACATTTTAGTATATTTTAGTGTATTGTCACACAGTTTGTCATAAGTGAGTAAAAAAAGTCACTAAACCTGATTCTAAAGTTGCCATAAAACAACCAATGATATTATTTTCTAGTAGCTGCAGAATGAAAAAATATGAGCTGTTGCCACATTAGTCTATTTTGTCTGCAGGCGTTCTCGCATGGAATTGTACGTCAGCCATGAGACAGGTAATACTTACTGTTTACCAGGTCCGTGTGATTCATCATGCAAGCTGTGTGTGGGGATGCTGCCAGAAAGCATTTACATCATTAGAAAAAAAGGTGGGGCATCATTCTCCATGCTTAATATGGTGGCCATTGACTCTTAATGGGCTCCCACATGTTTCATAACCCCCCCCCAGAGAAAGCTACTTGACAGAGTAGACAAACTGTACATGTCCAGGGCTCTCCAGGGCAGTGGCTGGGAAGGATTTCCTCCTATTTTGAGTCAAACATGGAAAGAAATATGGTTTAGGAACATGTGTTTCTATTTGCAATGAAAAAGGAGCTATACAATAATTACCATGAAGGATAAGAGCTTTTTTACATAAAGTCAGATCAGGTGAAATTCTTTTTTTTTTTTTCTTGCTCTTATTTTATGTTGGGAATTATTTTTCACTTATTATTTGACTGGGGACTTGTTTGTCAGCTCACGGCAGATGTGGTTCTGGGGCAGCTGTTCAAAACTGTCAGAAGTGTTAAATAAACTCTTACGGGAATAAGCTTACATAAACATTGGCAAGATGTTGATTTTTCTGCTCTCTTGCAGTCCTAACATTAACGCAGGCTGCATGCCATCTGAAATTCTAAAACAAATTATGGCGAAAAAATTTCATAATATCTAGACAATTAAAAAATAATGAGTCCGATGAGTAGGCGGAGGAAGGCAGTGTCATCAGCGTGCTAAGAGATGTCAGCTCTGTTTGGACAAGTCATTCTCCATCAGCACTCTCTCTAACTTCAGTTTCTATGATTTTGTTCCATTTTAAAATACTGCTTCTTCTCAGCTGTCAAAAGTAGTTATCTAGAGCTATGATCCATGCTGGAAAATTGATAAAAAATTATACCACAATGTTATAATTACTATTGCATCTTTACTTTTAACAGTTGGAATAAAAACAATCCTTATATGAACTGCATTAACACAAAACTTGCATTTAAATATTCCTTTTTATATTAATATTAATATTTTCAGTTTATTAAAGAACAGCTTTTCCTCAACATTAATATTACACCAATCAATTTAATGGAATTGTTGTAACCTCTAACAAAGGATTCAAATTTAAATATGCAAACATTTTTAGTGAATGTTCTTCCAGATGAGTTGGAGAAACCTGGTTCCCTAAGTCCTGATACAACTCTGCCACTGCAAGACAGAACAGAAATCAAATTGAATAAGATTCAGGTTATTCAAAAGGCTTTTAACTCGCCTGGGTTTTCGGATCGCTCAGCGGTTTTTCACAAAAGAACTGTCCTTTTACATTAAAATGAGTGACCCTCCTCTGTCACACAAAGTTCCACATAGACCGATATTTTTGTTGATGCGGGTAGCGGTGCTTTAGGCAAAATGACAACTTGCTTTTTGACCAAAGCTCGTGGCTTTTTTTCCCATTTTTGTCGAGACACAAGGGGAAAAAAATTACTTCCATTTCAGTGCCCATTTGTTGCCCTTCCAGTGATGTGTGACCCTGTTTTATTTCATTTCATTTGTTCACTTTCATCACTGTTATTCACTTTGATTTACTGGAATAACCGTGTAGGAAAGTTAGACATATATTTGAAATGGCACTGAGAAACCACTGTCATCATCTCTAAAAGTACCTAAATTGTTACTTTCTTGAACTCTCAGATATACAAATTCTGGGATTTTTTTTATGTAAAGTTGAGAACAGATTAATGGATAGATGTTGGATAAATTCTTCTTCTCCTGTGATTAATAAGTATGTCATTAAATTGAACATTCTCCTATAATTCCACTTATCTTCACTATGAAAATTAGAAGTAGGGTGTTGCCAAGCAATCAGTCTATGGGAGACTGTGATTAACAGCTGAGGTAATTGGAGGGCATAGGGCAGGACAGCTGGCATGGTCCACTGATCCTGCAGCTAACAAGCACAGTGTGCGCATGATTAGTAATTTAAGTCACCTTATAGGTTCTGTCTGTGCCCTTCACACTAGAATCCCTTTGGAAACAAGGTGGAATCGCAGCTCATGTTCCCTGACTTCTCATCAAGCAATTACTGACCGGCTGATCACCAAAGGATAGGGGATTAGACATGGAGGTAAAGCAAACCAGGAGAGAAGGGCAAATAGGAACTGACTGAATATCAGGGTCTCTATTTTTTTATTTTTGTGAGAAGATGTGTAGCTCTTATTGCTGCGATGGATTGGCGACCTGTCCAGGGTGTACCCCGCCTCTCGCCCGATGACAGCTGGGATAGGCTCCAGCACCCTCCGTGACCCTTACAAGGACAAGCGGTTAAGAAAATGGATGGATGGATGGATGTGTAGCTCTTATTGTAGAGTGACTTTTCATCTCCCAAATTAATCCTCAGAGAGCTGTCATTTAATAATTACCAAACCCCAGCGATAATTATGATAGCCACACTAATCCAGTTAGGGTGAAGACTGGATGGCTGCTGCTAAAATGTGGTCTTACTTCACCAGTTCTTGAACTGTGACATGGCAGCAACTAGTTTTTAAAGATTTGTTTAGAAGAGAGTGTATTTTTCAGGTGGACAATACATCAAAGCTATACCAGGATAGTTTGAAGTCTAAAGAAGAACCACTGTTGGTCTGTACAGTTTTTACCTCTATAGTAACCAAACCTTAAACCTACTGAGTCGCGCTGCAAAAACACCATCAATGACACATTTTGACTTTAAATAAATACGACTTTTTGATTTGATTTGTGTATTGGGCAAGTGATGAATGAATATAATAAGGTTTGTATATACAGTACATGATAATTAACAAATATTGAGGTTTTTCTATTAATTTTTCTTTTCTACTTTTTCATTTTTTAATGGTTTGATTATTGTATTTTTACAGAAAATAAACACATCCCATCCATTATCTCCAAAAGTAGGCGGCAGAATTTTCCTCCTGCATCATATGCTGTTTGTTTTTGTTTGTTTTGTTTTGTTGTGTGGGTGCAGAAGCTTGTATGACCAAAAAACAACACGTTCTGATAGATGAACAGTTAAACGGGCACAGCAACGGCTATCAGAAATATCGACCAGAAATGCCTGTTTAATTCTGACTGTTTTAACAGTCAAAAATCATTAGTCTATTATTTTGAAGGTGCTCCTGCTGGCTGATACAGACCTGATGAGGAGGGTAATTCATATGAAAGCCTAAAGGGAAATTTAATATTTTAAAGAGTGTCAAATGTGCCTTTGCTGGATTTTAAAGAAATGTGAGGTCTTTATGTTGAGAAAAGACTGTGGAATTCAATATGAATTCAATATTATTATCAAAAATATATACATATGCATCCATTATTATTATATAGATCAGAACTGTAGAGTACAAGAGGATAAAACGAAATACGTATAATGACCATTTCAAGTGTCAAGCAAAAGCCAGTCTCACCCCTGCTCTAATCCAGTAGGGCAATTACTATTATTAGTCATCAACGGTTAATTGCTTCACTGAAACAGATATGAGACTGCACCTCTATGTGAAGAAATGCATAAATACCCCACAAAGTGAAGCTTTTGTGCCATTTCTATCAAGCAAAGAAAACAGGCTATTCCCAGTGGACAGAGTGTCATCATTGGCAGAGTGGTCATGTCACTGATGCAGAGGGACACATGACCCCCCTCACCCCCATCTCAGACCACGCTGATCTGACTGTACCAGATGGGAGTGACTCCCCACCACCCCTCTCCCGAGGCCCTGTCACCCACAGCTGCAGGGACAAAAGAACAAGGGAGAGTTGGGGAGGGCTGGTCAGCCCACAGGATATTCAGAGACGGGGAGATGTGCCACCAGAGAGCGGAGTGAAACTGTGGCCCGTACCTTTTATATGCGCCATCTCTTCCCGCTCTGTGAATGTTTTGAATGCTTAGGTGCTAGCCTTCCTCAGGCTCTCCACAGGCCTTCTACAGCTCACCAAGGTTGTGGAAGTCACGTTCACACCCTTGGAGACATTTTTGTTCTATTTCTTTCTGTCCCTTATTTTTTCTCTAAGCCTCACAGTCGCACATGTACAGTACCAAGCAGCGAATAAGGTCGAACTCCTACTGGCACTTAAGCAAGGGGAGTTCATTTGTGGCCCGCACCCTGAAAAGACAGCAGAAGTCATTTCAGCTCCAAGCTTAATAACATTTCCGCTCCTCCAAGTCATTTTTTATACACTCCCTCTGTTCTGATAAATATTAACAAATGAATCAGAGTTAATGCTTTAAATTAAGTGTGTGTGACCAGTCATCATTAATAAGTTCTATGGAGTTCCTCTCTTGCAAGCTCATTACAGTATTGTTCATAATTTATTACTGTTGACTCCCTAATGGCTTCTTAAAGGACTATTACAGAAAGCTCTCACTATTTTTTTTAATAATAGCCACAAGTCAATCTACTTAAGAGACTGGAGTGCCAAATATAAATTATTCCTAGAAGTCCATTTAGGACTCATATCCTGTAAGGAGAAAGATAAAATACCAGTAACATCACAATAGCTGGAACAGAAACAATACACAGGCTGCATATTGTGAAAGAAGGGGGGCACATTTGGAGAATGAGTAACAAGGTGCTACACTCAAATTTCAAAACCTGTTTGAAGATAATAAACTGTATAATAATGATAAAAGTGAGAAATACTGAATATGCAACTTAATGTATTTTTATATTAAATAATAACAACAAAGAACTACAATTTTTAGCTTTAAATAGTCATAAACAAACCTAGCCCCAGCAAAGTGTCAAGGGTGAGGTGATGTCCATACCCTGCAGAGATGATCTTGATTATGATTTATTCATGATTATTCATAATGCTAATGACCTGGCCACCACTCTGGCCCAGCCACTGGCCCACACCAACACATACACACACACACACACACACTACTTAAAATATTTCATTTTTATAGCAGAAGGAGTAGAACAAAATTGTTTATTTAGTACTGTAAGACAATCACAGTCAGAAGTAAAAAACAAACTAATTTGAAAAAGGTAAAGTCAGTTTCTTCTTTTCTATATTTAGACTACATAACTACAGCATATCTTGAGGCTGAGTTCAAATTGCAGTGAAGGTTCAGCAAGTCAGCAATCAAAAACTGGATGAATGTGCATCCAAGAAGTCGCTCAGTTCACAATATGAATAAAAAAAATATTAAAGCTCGAATGTGGGGCCCTGTTTTCAAAGAAAAGTCCAATTCATCATTCTGAATGTTTCAAAGTGGGATTATAAAGAAATGCTGCAGCGAAAATCCAGCCTGTCCTGCTTCAGCAATCTCTGTCAACCTAAGAGAAAAAGTAGATCAAACAGAGAAGCGAAGGTGAACGTTTGTCCTTGCCTTTCCTGTCAGTGAAAGAGGATGCTTTAGATAATGAAAGGGGATAAATGGCTTAGCGGAGCCGACCCCAAATTGAACAAATGACTATTCAGTTTGTTTGGAAAGATTTTACATTTTACATAATAAAGCACAGTGACGAGATATTGCTCCATTTGGGGATTAGATGCTATCTGCTTGTGTTACTTATTCTAGTGACATCTTTTCCCCAACTACCCTAACTATTTATTTTTAGCATGTTAGCATGCTAAACTAAGAAGATATAAGAACCTCAACAAGAAGCTGAGTCACAAAGGCTCCTTTCCACTGCAAGAACCTTTTGATAAATTTAGTTCCTCCACGTGCATTTCCACCAAAGGAACCAGGCTCTAAATTTAGTTCCAGTACTTCTACACCCCCAAAGAAGTCCCTGATTTGGGAGTAGTACTTTCTGAAGGAAAACATTTTGATTTGCTTGTTTGCCACAAAAGCAGGCCATAGAGATTTCATGATCCATGGACTGATGATGAATGTTGTATAATGACCATCACACTTTTGATATGTCAGTGGATTCATTTGCTTAATCTTCCTGGGTCTTTGGTCCTGCTGTGAAAATCCCGTGGGAAAGAAAAGTAAGACTATTTTAGTGGAAACACCTCTTAAACTCAGTACAATTCAACTTCTGAGGACTGTGAATGTCTGTGCACAATTTCATGACAATACGTCTAGTGGTTCATGATACATTTCAGTCTTTATAAAACATGTAACCAGTTAGTCTTAAGTAAACATCGTCCAAAACATCAACCTAGAAATAAGTTAATTTTAAGTAAAGTTTAAATTTTGGAGATAAAAGATTTCCAACCAACACCAATATGTGTATTAATGCACTCTTCATTTACTGTATTGCAAATGGAGTCTCTGGATTTGAGTTTCTTGAAGTAGTCAATAGATTATTTTAGTGGATTTTTGGATTTGCCAAAAGGCAAAAAAAAAGGTTTAGGGCAGAGGAAAATGCAGTGGTCACCTTGGCACATAAAAAACCCCATAACACATTACAATGCAGCAGAAGAAAACTAGATTACAGGAAGCCAATATAATTTTCATTTTCACACAGCTGTTTGTTAGCAAACTCCAACCATGTAGCCAGAAACTGTTGTTGCACCCCCATGCATGACAAGCTGTTCATGTCAATACATTATCTGCTTATGTGGGATATTACACATTTATCTGTACTGTATTTAAGTTCGATTTTACCTCACAACAATCATTACATTTATCTGACAGCTTTAGTTCCTTTGCAGATGCAGATACACAATATAGTGAAGTCACCATGATGTATTATTGATATGATGTATTAACCAGCTGTTAGTACATAAACTGGTTAAAATCAGTTTCGTTTTACCAGCTGCTGTTGTTATTATAAACCAAGTTTTGGCCCTTTTTTTCTTTATTAATTACTAGACATTTTTTTAGTAATATTTATCATCTTTGTACGTTTGCTGGAAGTTTTTGCAGGGTCCTCTCCAGTGGCAACTGGTGAAATAATTTTTTGCGTCTCTCCTTCAACTGAGAACATACAGTCAAGTAGCTCAATCTGCACCATTTCCGATGTCCCCTTACACACAGTAACAGTCTGCAGGTGCTGCTGCATCGAGGGATCCAACAAAGTCCAGTGTTCACTTTCATCATGACTATGCAACGCGAGCTCAAACACACCACAGAATTTGATGCAGTCTATTATCTTTGACAAAATGTGTCAGTTTTTGTCCCCCTCCTCATTATGTCACCTCATTATATCTTATTCTGTAACCTTGATTAAGCTGTGTAGTGATATTCACATTGCCAAACATAACATGACACATAGCATTTTCCATGTGGCTCCTACTCTGTTCATGTTTTCTCACTTTATCAGGAAAACGTATTAAATCCGTCATACCTGTGTGAATCCAGACTCGTTCTGTTCCTGGCAGCTGACAGAGGAGGCAGGTGAAACAAAA
>JAUMHL010000028.1:21662177-21711231 GCA_032362345.1 Sandelia bainsii | reverse complement strand
CAGGACAGACAGTTAGCCAGGACTTCTTCTCATACCAGTTTCTGGAGAAAGACCGAGTGTAATTTCTCCCTCTGTCCTGTGTTTGTTGTTTGATTTTGATGTCCAAGCTCTTTAAGCCTTAGCTTTTCCTGTGGGGTTCTTCTGTGGAACGGTTCAGTTTTTTAGCAATGAATTTGTTTTCTCCATGACAAAAAACTGCTCCTCCGACTGACTGTAAACAAAACACAAGTGCCACGGTGAGTTACCGTTTGAATTTCCAGGTCTGGAGCGGTGACGTCAGTCTTGTGGGCGGGCTTTGGGCGCAAAATTTTGCGCCCCAAGATTCTCCTATACTTTGTATTGGAGGGGGTTCCAGTGCACATGCACCAGTTGTAGCTTGGGTCTATGGTAAAGATTTTTGCGCCCCAAAGGAACAGGAAACACGTCACACGACCATTCAGTTGCAGTAAACAAGTGAGAGAACATTTTTAAACTACATTTGAATGCAGATAATACACAGTACTCACGGTCTGTATAATGTATAGATCGTTTATTTAAATTTTCATGGTTTTTAAAAATTATTTTATGTGATTCCTATCTTCTTCTTCTTCATGTGAGACAGGTGGGGTGGCGCCCCAGCGCCCTCTATTGACTGGCCGCCACTGGTCCTCTCCTTTAATCTGTACACAAGTTCAACTTAACAAGGCTTGAACATTTTAGAGTTCAGCAGAATTTATAAGACACATATGGAATAAACAGCATAAAGTTCAAAAGTGTCCTTATTACTTAAGCTTGAGCAAAGAATTTTAAGTGGTACTAGTGAAATATTTTTTAAGACAAGTTCTTGCACTTTTACATGATTATTGAGTTTATGTACTCCTGACTCAAGTACAATGAATGGAGGCCACAATGTTTATACAAATAAGACAGACACAGCCAGCATCTGAGTCTGACAACATAACTGATGAGCAACAAGCTTGTGCACGCAGACCAGTTTGTCATGAGTGACATCTTCATTTTGCCAACAGTACCTTAAAGAATAACAGTGATGTCTTTAACTAAAACATTTGAAGCGCTCCTTGAGTAAGCTCACAGCACATTACACTGCTTACTCTATATCCTGTAAGCTTCAGGTCTGAATTGGAAAATGTCTCCACAAGGGTCTCTCAGGGGAGGGGCAGACACACAGGCCTGTCTTTGTTTAGAGACTTTCCATCCACGTAATGACTTTATATTATTATTTTCATCTTTCTCACAGCCAGGGAAGGGGCCGTGATTGAATCCAAATCAGTCTGTCAGATGGCTACGCTAGAAAAGCCAATTGCATTTTAGCAACACACAAAGGAGAGCTGCATTCACTCACCAGGCAAATGAGAGCCTTAAGGAGATTATAAATTGGAGAGAGAGCAATTGAGTCTGGAGCAAGATTTCCATTCAATTCCAGTATAATTAGATCTAGCCTCTAATTGACTTTCTAATTTTTCAATTAGCAATCAACATTAGATTTTTTTTTTCAGAGACCACATCACATTCAGACTTACTAATCTGCTTGAATGAGAGAGGAGACAGCAGTGACGGTAATGAGTGAAAGAGGAAAACATTTGAGAATCCCAGAAATGTTTCAGTGTGTGATCTTCGGGGTAATTACAAGTCACTCTGACAGGACAACATGATTTATTAAATACTTTGTGTGGACAGTGATGTGGTGCAGTGCTATAGCCAGTCATGGACTCTCCTCTGTTGCCTTAGTGCTTATTGTGATGTAAACACTAGTTCTTAATTAGCATCTTAGAAGTCATTAACTTTTGTTAATTAACTCTGGAAAAGAAAGATTTCCATCAGCATCAGCTTTACGAGTAAGACTATAAATATGGGCAATTTTAAAGCATCTGTTGGAAACCCATTTAAATTTACATTAGATAAACTGTGATAGAAAGAATCTGCTGCACTTTCTAACACAGTGATAGACTAAACTGCTACTGAGTTAAAGTCAGACCTCAGCTGTGCAAAAGCCTCCACAAGGGCCAGAAGAGCACCCTCCAGTTAGACAAGCTGGAGCAGGGCACCTCCTATGGGACTGGAGGGCCAATTACACCACATAATAATTCATAGCATAGTAATGAAGTCCCTGTCCTCATCAGCTCCAATTAGAAAGAATGGATCTCTGAAAAGGGGAAAAATGAATAGGGAGGTGAAGAGAAACAGAGGAAATGGGAGCGGATAAAGAGCACAAAGATATTTAGGATGATTGTGGAGAGAATTCTCCATCCCCCCTCTGGATGCTCATATGGGTTTTCCATCATAGATCGTAATTGATGATTTCTTTTGCAATTAACTTGGACTGCAGTTGTGGCAGCAGTAACAGCTATTTTTTTTAGGATGGGAACAAAAAGTAAACCATGTAAGCTACAGGAAGAACATGTCACCACCAGTAATTTTGTGTCTGGGCCCCAGCAACATTATTTATGTAAAAAAAAGTATTTCTCTTATTAGCTTTGGGAAATGTTGCTAGTCCAGAGGGTATTGAAGGCACAGTATAATATTTCTTCTGATGGGGTCTTGCTGTCTCTTTGTGGCAAACCACCCACAGTGAGTAATACGTGCTTAACAGCCCCCCACATCGCTGATCTGGTGGTAGCTCTGAGGGAAGGATTCTTAATTGAGTGGAGCTGAAGAATAATTTTAATTGGATTAACTGAATAGTGGGACGATTTCAGTGCTGTTGACAAAAAAAATAAAAATTAGACTTTGCAGTTTCCTTGTGCTACATCCAAGGACAAACAAATGGATCAAGATCTCACTGTGTATAAAAACTATGCTAATACGGGGCATAAGTGGAGCTGGAATGTATGAGTCAAAAGGAGGGAAGTAGATAAATCCCTCATTAGTCTATTTGCATTTCGGTGGCGTGTGTTTGGAGAAGGCTTCAGCCCACAGGGGATAGAGGCAATGAAGAGCAGACACAGGTGGTGTGATCTCCTCAGGGAGTAGCAAGTTCTAAAATAATACAAATGAAATATTTCGGCTGGCACAGTAACACCAATAATTATCCCAAAGTCAACACTGGTCAGTCTAGGCGATCCACTTTGCATATGCTCACAATAATTAAAGGCTGTCTTTGTATACAGAGATACAACTACAAAGATAAGACTGAGATTTTGACTTCATATTTTATGATAATGCTTTCATGTGTTTAGCTAATAACTAGGAGATGTGGAATAAAAGCTACGTGATATAAGAATGGGGATCCACTGCACAAACTTTTTGGCTGTGTTTCTCTCAGATTTAGTCGGTGCATCTCATTTATTTTATTTCATTTGGTTGTCCTCCATCCTCCATTTGACCTGGGAATCAATCTTGCCCGCTATTGTTAAGGACATCTCAATTCTCTTAATGCAGTTCAGAGGCACAATGAAGAGATGCAAGCAAGGCTAGAAAGGAGAAAATTAAATACAATGCACCTGCTGTCTCCTAGAGTAATGAATACACACGACTTGAATGCAAATTTCAGCATAAAAATTATCTGGTGATTAGGGATGAATGTCAGTATTAAAGGATTAGGCATCAAAGCATTGATTAATATTTATCTCATTTTGGTGGGTCACTGTGTTTTCAGTCAACTGTCCACGATACTGAGCTGGATTGTTGTCAAGAAGAATATACTCAGAGAAACTGAATTTGCAAGTAGAAATAATCTAAAACTTCGACCAGTTCATCAAATACTTTCTCAATTTGAATGACTTAGATTTCCTTCCGGGGCCAATTTAGGACCTGCTTCGTTTAGAGAGAGATATTGCACAGCATTATTCAAATACAGTAATTATATTGGAGTGCCATAACATGACAGTAATATGGGAAGGAGTGATGGTGATATGTCCCAGTCATATCATTCTCAACAAACATATTCCCAGATGGTCTAGTTAGATGCAGGAAAATTGCCTTGAAATTGTTACCTCACTGCAAATAACAGTAATAAGGTGGTGGAGATGAATAACTGTAGTGGCACTAAGGGTTCTAACTGTAAACAAAGCCGTATATTATACTAATGTTATTATGTGGGATAGCCACACAAGCAGTGAGCATGCTCAAGCTGAGGTTATTAAAGGGTGAATTCTGTGTGTCTGTGCCTGCAACTTGGCCATTAGTGGGAGGACAATTATTTGTGATCTACATGTTTTGTATTATGTTTAAAAGTTTGTTTGTCATTGGATTCGTCTCTATTCAAGTGAATGAGTGCAGTTTAACTAAGAGTGTGGAAACGACAGAAGGTGACTTAAGAGCGAACACTTCTCTGAGAAAACATTAGAATTTTTACATAAATCATTTCAGCTTAACACACTGTACATATAAGAAAGATACCAGTCGACCCAACCCAACCGGTCGAGGCAGATGGCCGCCCACCCTGAGCCTGGTTCTGCTGGAGGTTTCTTCCATTAAAGGGAGTTTTTCCTCTCCACTGTTGCTTGCTCAGGTGGGATTGTTGGGTTTTCTACATAATTCTGTATATACTTATATTCTGTGTAAGGTCTTAAACCTTAAAATGTAAAGTACCTTGCAATGACGCTGTTGTGATTTGGCGCTATATAAATAAAATTGAATTGAATCAAATTGAATGACACATACATGGCACTAACCACAATGTAGAATTAAATAACTTAGAGTATGCAGTATTTTCTCTTCATTCCCGTGAAACCGTTAACATTGCTTTGAAGGAAGCTGCACAGTCAGTTTGCTGAATTCAGGCGTTCACTGACTGTTTTATAGTCACTGACTTTTACTTCAGCTGCCACATATGTCTCTAAAGCCAGTGGGAGCTGAGGAAGTGCAATGCACACATCTGCCTCCACAATATCAGGCTACAGCTCCTTTAATCTGCTGTTTAATTCTTTTGTCGCCTGTAGGAACTGCTGATGCTGTGAACCCCGTGTGGCAAACTGCAAATGCCAAAATGACCAAGCACTAAAAACATTATCTGTAATGAACATAACCTCCTCCATGTTAACAGAACAGAACATAAGTTTCATTTATACTAAGAGAAGAAGAATACAATTAAGGTAAATGTGGGGAAGAAATTAATGAAAGTTATGTTTTCATTTTATATACAAAATGAGAACATACCAATATCTTACGTTTCGGGTACGGGTCAGATGTTGGCCACTGAATCATACGCAAATCCTGACTCACTCCATGTTGACATACAGGTGTTGAATAGAAGATTGCAGCATTTCAATGACTGATAAATTGATTTTCACCTCAGCAGGAGCTGAGGAGCTGAGGTGAGTTGCTCAGCTGGTTTTATCACATCTGACATGATTAAAACGTTAGCATTATCATGTTCACCACTCATGACAACACATGAGGTCCAAAGTTTTTCCACAGACCATCACAACCGCAGGTGACAACAAACCCAACAAGGAACGCAGAGTAGCAAAAGGTTACGGAGGGATGCTGCAGTTCCTGCCCACATCTTTGAATAGATCACACCTCGCTCTCAGCTATCTGACCTTTAAATACTCAGAGAGGTTTTAGGCGTCGGGACAGAGGCGCCAACTTCTCTTTTATGATCTTCTCAAATGTTTTGCCTTTTCTCACTGAGCGTGCTGTTGTGAGGGTGCGTCTCTAATTTGAATGCTGAGCAGGAAACATCTGCCTGGAGTCAGGAAGATTCATCTCTCTGTCATTTTCCATCGCGCTCAGCATCCAATGCAGCCCTCCTCCTCGCAAAGTGGGAGGGAGGTGGAGAGAGAAAAATTAAAAAACAACAAATATTAATGAGGTGTTACACTGAGAAATAACGATGTGTGCACTTCCTGATAGCATCTGTACTTCCTTAATGGCATGTGCAATTATGTGGGCTTCCATTAATATCCAAGCTGGAAGTGTCACCACTAAGGGCTTCACTTCCATTACTGTTGTCCCACTACTGCGTAAGTACACAGAAAAGAAATATATGTGAAATATGGCTACAGTTCTTGGCTATTATGCCTCATAAATAGCTGCTGCGGGGACCATAACCAGCAGTGGCCACAACAGATATTTGTAATGGATAAAATAAAAGTGATTTAAATATACTGTAATGTTCTGAAAGATCTTGGGGGACGTACTGCTTGTGGCTTTGCTAAACTCTGCAAAGCCAAAAAGAGTATACAGAAATTCCTGCAGTAATGAGGACATATGAAACGATCCAGCCTTAGGTTTTAGAAACTGTAGTTGCATTTATAACCTAAATCTTCAATTTGGCAGTGAAGAAAGGAAAGAACAGATGCATGCAGATTATAAAATCAATCTGGCTGCCACATGTGAGACTAGTCATACATATCAGCAGGTGTAATGTATAAACACTGTTTTTGTAAAATCAGACAATACATAGGAAAAAATGTGCTTGAAGACAAATGACAAGCAGTTCTGTTACATACATGTTAATATGAGAGTATGCATTAATTTCAGTCAAGGTTATTTTATCAGATAATGACGACATATTGCATATATATCATGATGGCACTGACACATTTATCCACAGTGTTGGTATGATTTCATAATTACATTTCTAATAGTGAATTTATTGCATGTCAGTAATTACTGTGTATAGTGTCCGTTTGGTGTAAAACCTCAGGTGAATATGGTGTTCCATTTGTTGTACATAAATCATATAATTACGTAAATATCTTCTCCATAAAGCTACAAACTGTTAACATCTTATTAACACTGCTAAACCGTCACCTTAGTGTGGAGTTCTCTGTATTAATCAAAATTTATTACAGCACACTTGGTAATGAAATGATGTCCAAATGTTTAAAAGGAACAAGTGTGACCCTTGGGAAGTTTGCTAATGGGATTGGGATAAGCTGAGTGAATGAGCTGGAAGGTGCGATAATGCTGGCAACTTATTCAGCTGTCAGCTCCGTGGCGTAACAGGAGCGACTGTCGGACAGGTTTTAGTCTTTTTACTTTCACTCAGAGTAAATAGGCACTGAAGAGGAGGAGGAGGAGCCAGATCAGGTCCAAAGACAGAAGGTAATATAGTAAAGCACGCTGACGGCTGTGTGTGTTCAGTCATTTAATCATATACTCATTATTACCTAGCATTTTTCAAACCACCTTTAGTTTTTACATTGCCTGTGTTCCCTACTTTTCAAGCAGCTGCTGGTTCATGCTACTACTGCACAGAGTATGGATTGGGCCACATATTTCTATCCAAACATGGGTATCCAGCCTGTACTACTACAGCATGACAATCATATTTCACTTACTTTAAACCTGCTTCAGAGAAATCACAGTGAACATCACGTTGTTGTTATGGTTTGTCATATTTACTGTTAATATCAGTAAAAGTAATCCTGCTGTCAAATATATTTGACAGCAAAATTGCTTTGACTGATTTTTCTTGTGCGTGTATTCAAGTGCTTGTTAGAATCTCTGCACATTTGTTTAAAACGCTGCATTCACTGTTCACATTCAGCCGTTATAAAATATATAAAAAGTCAGTTTATTACAATAAAATACAAAAATACAATAAATAATAAAATACACATTCCCCCTGCAGTACCACTGTATTTGCTATAGGAAATGAGAGAGGCCTTGGTAACTTGTGGAGCTGATGTCCAAACCTGGACTTCTACACCTACAACTCTCTTAACTGGTTCTGCTACAGCTGCACGTTGGACTGCTAGAAAATGTCTATAGGGTTTAGGGTTTTCTGAGCCAAGTGTCCCATTATGGAGTTGGTAAATAACCAAAAACCATTTTGTCTTTATTATGACTGAACATCTGAAATTCACTCTTGGAGGTGCAGGAAACACCATATACAACATATCCCTTCATATTTTGGTGTTAAACAGAACAAATAACCAAATAACAGCACAGAAATGATTATAAATATAAGCAGAACAGAAAGACTCTATTCTCAGGAGGTATTTTTATTCAATTACTTCTGGAAGTTTGGGCGTCATCACCATCACAAAGCATTGGCATTAAATTTGAAAAGTTGAGTTTTCCTCAGTTAACTTGTTAAAGAGGATGAATACTGTGAAATAATAGAACTCTTCACATTTCAGGAGGTGATAAGATATAAATGATCAATATAAAACTGGTAAACTGCTTCTTTCAACACAGGAATGATTTAGATTTTCACAATTCACCGAGACTGTTTCACTGTCATATGCATTGGGAGATGATGATTTAATTATTTTAAATCAAAAAAAGAAAAAATCTTTTGATAAAAAATACTGTATTGTGCACTCTATAGTCCGCCCAAGGACTAGTCCTCCACTCAAGCACCATATCTTTATGAGAAGCTAGACCATACCACACTCCCTCACGATGATCTTAATTAACTTCTCCTCTCCTCTGAGGACACCAGCTGAATAAATCTCAAGGACAATAGACAGGATTAATTCATTTATTTACCAAGTGCAGCTCATCAATTTCTGATATGGGCACGACTCCTTCATGCAAATGGCTCTCTTACTGCAACGCTACCTCACTTCACCCTCCCAGTACCATGATCCATCTTTGGCCCTATGTTTATTCAAAAGGACAAATCAAGCTGGATGAGTGTGGCAGTGATCCACCATTGTTTCTGAATTGACCTCATAAAACTGCATTAGCAGAGCAGATATGGAGAAAAGTTGGTGAAGTGAACAGGTCTCATAAAATCCACTCTATATTGAAGTAAATGCCCTGGATAAATCTTGTGCTGTTACTCAATAAAAAGCACAAATCTTGTCTTAATGTGTGAGTATTAGCTAAACTGTGAGGGTTGTTTTTTATGTAGAAACACACTCATTTTCCAAGAGCAGAGTCTTAAACCTGCCTGCAAATAATAAAAAATAATGTCTTCCCCCTCTCTGCTGCTTCCACAGTGTTTCTCATTCTCTGTACACAGTATATACCACTGCGTTGTAATCAAACAACCAGTTAAAAATCCTTATCAAGGACAACCACAAAGTTTTATATGAACAAATAATTCAGGATATATGAATATGCTAATAAGCCAATCCAAGGATTTGCTGTGGCTATGATTACACACCCCAGGGGTGTAAACCAAATAAAGAAATTAAAAAAATGTCAGCCTCCTCAGTAATTTAATACTCCCCCAATCTGTTCTACCCTCTCTGTAAGATTCAGCAGAAGTAGAGTCACTGCTGCTCTGTGTGCAGGAACATCAGAGAAATGTGTTATTTTCCTCTACATAGGAAATAGACATGGGCATGATGGAAATTGCCTCCTTCACAGACCCCTGTGAAGAGCATTTTCATATTTTCATGCCTTCATCATTTCCTTTGAAAAACCGTAAAGGGAGGGGGGTATGGATCCTGCATGGCACGTGGCGTTTGATGCGTTCACCACCGTGTGTTAAAATGGATCAATGGGACAAGACAAGAAAGCTGTTGACAGAGTTGTGCTGTACCCCAGAGTGAGATGACAGCTGGGTAGGCCAATGGGACAGGAGGTAGGTGGGGGTTAACAGCAAGAAAGAGTCTCTGGTGGTCCCATTTATCTCCTCCCTTTCTTCTTTTTCTTTCTCTTTGATTTCTGTTGACCAAAATCGACTTGGGGACATTTTCTCATTGATGGATCTTTTTATTCCCACTTTGCTCTAAAGTAACATATGAGAAGTTGCCTCACAGCTACGTATGGATTAGCTTTGATTATGTGACAAAAGTTATCACTGCACACAGCTGTCTCCAGGCCAGCATTTAGGGTCCAGTCTACAGTATATATATATATATATATGTGTGTGTGTGTGTGTGTGTGTGTGTGGAAATTGGGAATCAATTGCATGGAATACTAATCACAATAAAAGAATAGAAATCAGTCATTCATCAGTCATTTGTCAAGGTCTCTTCATTTTTAAACACAAATAATTGTGTTCACAAACTTACTGAGAAACAGCACTGACTGCCAAAGAGCAAAAAATGTAAAAAGGAAGAACAAGAAGAAAAACACTTCCTGGCATCCGCACAAGGAGCCAAATGATGACCATGCTGTCTCTGCCTCACACAGAGGGAGGAAGGTATGGAGAGGGAAAGAAAGCTAGAAAGTCTCTGAGGGTGTGAATGTGATTTTGAAATGGTGTGCACTGTTTACACGGCCTGCCTAAAGGGATGCGCTTCTGTTGGCGAACATTGTTAGCATGGGAGGCACGTCGCTCCGACCCCACTTGCCTCTCTGTGTCTCACTCTCCCTCTTTCTCCAGCTGCTCAGGGGCATGCGATGGTCTGGGAAAGATTAATGCATCTTCCAACGGCATGCCGTGAAATCAAATTAGTGTACTCTGATCCAGAGACGTGGAGGGCTTAGGCCAGGGCAGCAGCAGGGACAATTCCTCAATAACCTATACAGCTTTTCACCACCCCATGAAAGCTACAGTGTGTTGATTATTTAAATAGGAGACATGAAATTGGTTTGACTTTGTTTTTTTGTTTTTTCTTTAATGTCGGAAGAACTCAGAGTGTTATCGATTTACAGATTTATCCACATAATTACCATGACCTGTAAGACTCTGTGTTTTTTCTTAATCACAGTGATTTCTAGCTCCACAACGGGTCATTAAATTGGATCTGGAGAGAAATGTGGAAAACAAAGCCACTCATGGCAATGTCACTTTGCATTATCTCAGGCATGGCCACATGTTATTGCAGGTTTCCATCAAATTTAGTCAAGGATGAACACCTATCTAAACACAATATGCTGTTAAAATTGGATTTGCAGGGGGAAAAAGCGGGATTATTACTACTTCAGTGGTCTGTTTCTGTACACTGCTTCCTGTCACTCTTGTGTTTGATCACATAATCAGGCAAGGAAAGATTGAGTCACTCACAGAGCTTACAGAGTAATAACCTGAAGATGTTTCCATTGGTGTGATGGATATGGAGCGTGTGGATGGGTGGGAAGGTCTTTTTTTGGATATGGAAATGCACAATTATCCCTTGTGAGCTGCTAAACCAAACTACTGCAGGTCACATCATCCACCTTTAACCTATTGTTGTATTGATCATTGCCATTCACTATAGCTTCTGCTTTTAATTGTATACAATACTATCAGCCTTGTGATTAGCACTGAGAAACACATAAAACAATGGCGCTATTAAGCAAATTCAATTTATTCCTCCACAGAAAATGCAATAATATCCACATCTCTCAGGAAAGCAGGAAATGCATGAAAGCATCACACTTATAAGAATGTTAACTTGGTACAGTGAAGCAACAAACATTATGAACTTTTGACCTGCAGAACGGGATTGGATTATGTCTGATTGATTTTACAGCTCAGAGGATAATCAAGACAAGATAAGCAATAATGGCTATTGGCAGCCTGATAACGTTAACAACCAGTCAATATAGAGATGCTTTATGTTTAAACAATGAGGGGGCGGCCGGTGAATGATGCATCTAGATATTATTGTTATTTTCAATATGCAGGCTTTCATAACTTTAAATAGTCCAATCACTGTTGCTGTAACTCTAGTTTCGGTACATTTTAAAGTTTTGATTTAAATCTTGTTTTAAGAAAGATTGTCTTAATGTTTCTAGGGCAAGCTAAAAGTCAGGCTGGTTTTCTTAGGTCATCCAACTTGGTTTTTTTTAAAGGCAGTAACGGGAGGGATTACATATAGAAAATAGCATTAAAATGTTTGACTATCTGAATCTTATTATTACTACATATATATATTATAAATAACGAAGTCTAAGTCTAAATTCAAATTTAAATTTACTTAACACATCTATCAACACAATAATAATAATAATAATATTAATAACAACCATATGTGTTAAAATACTGACATAATAACACATTTACAGGATAAAATGCATTTTATTCTGTAAGTGGCTGAGGTGACACTATATTCACTACTGCTGCACCATATTTTCTGGTCTGATCATTTTTATACCTCCACACTGGCAACAGCTGTGGTCAGAGGCATTATTGTTTCGTGGTGTCTGTCCTATTTTCTCAGTAAATTGGTACAAAAATCCACTTGAACCCAAGAATTAACTGTTTAGATTTTGGTGGCCAAAGTTCAAGGACACTGTGACCTCACATCAGTCCTGTTCTCTCTGACGTTATCTCTCACACACACCTGGAAGGAATTTCATTCCATGTGGCACAAACGTCAACTTGGACTTATGGATGAACTTAATCTGAGGATATGAGGATGGACAGACATGCATGTAAACTGTAGCTTGGATGGTGGAAGCATTCAACCATGATTCTGTAATTCTAGTTTTGTTATAGTGTTCACAAGGGATAGAGTTTATGTGCTCCTTGTGAAAATTACAAAGTACATGCCAATAGTTATATTCTGTATTTGTTATATTAGCTGCAGCTGCACTGGTTGGTGGAGACGGCGGTGATCAGTCTTCAGCAGGGCAGGTGTGATAGGGCGCGCAGCAGGCCTAACAAAGACAGATTGGGACCTGCAGGGTACATCAGATCCACACACACTCCAGCTAAAAACCCTGAAATGTGACTGTACATGGATCACACCTGAGAGGACAGTGATAACAAATGCAGAAAATACAAGAGACATGTACAAAGCAATATATATCTCTAAAAGTTTACCAAGATTTCATAGCAAGAAAGACATTTTTATGCAATGTGTGTGTCATGTGCGTGTGGCTCTGCTGCTTTTTTTTTTTTTTTTCTACATAACTGTTACAATAGATGGGAGGTCACGCTTGAAGTCTGAGATTCAAGAAAACAAAACAAAACAAGAAAATTCTAAGTGGGATCTTATTCTCAAAACATCTGTCAATCCTCCGTCAATACCCTTCATTTGAGGTGAGCTCTAGTTTAAGATGCGGAGCATGTGCGCTTGAACCAGCCTTTGGACAAGTCCACACATTCCTTGCATGAGCGTCTCTTTACCCTATTGACTGAGGATGAGCCTGTCACTGGGTCCGGATTAAAGACTTAAGACTATCTATAAAAGGGGGACGGGCGATGAGGGGGACTTGTCAGGGGCTTGTTAGTGCCAGGAGAAGGTATGGCTGCAGAATAGCAAAATCCTCGATTTCTTTTGCTGCTCCAAAGTCACTTCAAGGTCAAACCTCTCTCTTGCCACAGTAATTATGAAAATCAGGCTCTTAATTAATCACTAGCACCCTGTCATTATATTAACAAGTAAGGAACCTGGGGCCACCAGAGAATCTGTATCAAATCTATAAAGCCCACGAGTTCTAATTTAGCAGATGCTGTGCCAGGCTGCACATAAAATTCACAACTTTTCAACACAGAGGCCATTTGAAAATTATAACCAAATGGGATAGCGATGTAGTCTGGTAAACAGAGTGTTACTGCACAAACTGTGCTGCATAAACCTACTGTGTATATACATCCTTCTGATAAGACAGGCTCACTGTTTATCTCCTATTTAAACTCAAACTGGCCTCAAATCTGTGTGGGTGTAGTTTGCTGAGCTGTATGTGCGGTGACTAAGTGAAATGAACAAAGTCTCATCAAAAAACAAGGATGCCCAGAAATGTGCCAGTCATTCCTATCATTTTATAAGGTCTGGTCCCCTTTAAAAATCACATCTATTCTAGTTTGCCTTGATAAGAGATCAAACGTTACCTGCCTCTATGTGCACATAAAATTCTAATGCAGGGCCACCCAAATGTCTGAATGCTGGGCAAGTATGCCTCTGGAACCCACATGCAGATTACCTGCCCATCGACCTGTTCCTAATTATTATTCATGTTTACAAACTTTCGTCTCTTGGGACGAGCCGTGGAACCAGCTGCATATGAAATGAGCAAACAGAGGCTGCAGCAGCACACGGGAGTGGACATGAATTTATTCATGGTAAAAAACAGCCCACCCATGCAATGGCCCCCGCATCTCCCCTCTGCCTCCCCAGAGAGCAGACATTTATGAAGACATTCCCTCAAAATCATTATAATAGTATTGTCATTCCAAGCAGCCACTACCTGCATCATGATTGCATTTGTTGCTCTGCCAACCCTCCACCCAACCAGGCCAACCACCCAGCTACCGCTTTGCTTCCACTATTTCAGATATTCTACGGATGTAACTAAGCAAGGTGAGGGAGAGTGCAGTGTCTGCATTTCCCCTGGGATGTGTGGAGAGGCGCTTAGCAGCGGCATGTTCTACACCCGTTCTTCACTGTCAGAGTGCCTCCATCCACCAACTGCAATAGGGGGGGGGACAGCTGGCTGATTTGCAGCTATGGCACAGCAATATATAGGGGATGAATTGTTTAAAAGAAAGAAAAATGCAGTGGTCCCAGTGGACCTCTCTCTATCTCACACATATTAGGTACACTCAGGGATACAAAGGCAAATAATCCATGTACACAAAGACAGCCAGACTGAATCTGTGTATAGATCTGAATTTTTAAGGCTTTTCTTTTACTGCTTACTTATCACCAGATTTTGAATGTGTACTGCTTATGAACCCTTTAAAATTTTCTTTATAGTATATCTGCAAAAATATGATTGTAATCGAAAACCACGACACTAGATAGGAACAAAAATATTACACAATATTACTTTATTATATATTATTATTATTATTATTATTATTATTATATTACTTGACCATTCATTCATACTAAGGAAAAGAATCTAATCTTAAATACAGTATTTGTGTGTGTCAAAAGTAAGTGAAGATCTTGGATTATCAATTCCATTGAAGGAGAAATTACAGTCAGGCATTTCAGTCAATGGGATGTCCAGCAGATGATGAAGAGTCCATCATCAGGAGAACATCAAATAATAATAGTGTGCAGAGTTGCAAAGTGGAAGCCACTACTCTCCAAAAAGAACACTAATGCTTGTGTCCTGTCCATGTGGATAAGCCATAAGTTTACTGGGAGTATGTTCAGTGGATGGATAAAATCAAAGCAGAACTTTTTGGCTTGATCAAAGTTGTTTGCAAATGATCAAACACTGCATTCCAGGATAAGAGTCTGATTCCATCTGTGAAACGTGTTGGTGCCTACCAGCCAACCATTGTTGATGAAACTATGATTTCTGTGTTGTACAAGAAAATTCTACAAGAAAATGTGAAGTTATGCACCAATGAACTGAAGCTCAACAGGAAGTAGATTATGTGCCAAAACAACTTTGAACTCCTAAGTCGTTCTACCAAAGCACGATTAAAGCAGAAAAAATGTAATAGTTTGGAATGGCAGAGTCAAAGTCCTGGAGAAACACAGTTCATGCCAGGAAGCCAACCCTGAGTTGAAGCTATTCTGTAAGAAGGAGTGAGTTAACATCCTTCCAAGCTGATGTGCAGGGACAATAGACTGCTGCTGACATTTAGTTGATGATATTGCTGCATTGTTAAACAATTTCCAACTGGGATTAGTAAAGTTATTTGAATTTTGAATGACACTGAAGGCACTGGTTCATATCTGAAATAGAGAAAATTCTAAAGTGTGCAAAAACTTTCAGGCGCCATTTTATTTATTTATTGTATAGAGTATTTTCTAGTTTTCAGAATACCACTCTTCATCTGTTGGTGATTATAGTGTTGCTTTTGAGCAACCATGCCCGCAGATGCCTATTTTTCTGTGGTTTTGTTTGATACACTTCAGGTGTCTTTGAGCTTGCCCTGATCAACATGTAGACAACGTCGGTGGCTTCATCATAGCTGATGGCAGCTGAATGTGCTGTCAGCTTGGTGTCAGTCAGCTCTATCAAAACATGAAGCCCGGTCCACAATTACAGCTTGCTGTCACTGTTTGATGAGGCATTAAGACAACAGAACAAGTTGTCAGATTGAAGCTCGCGCTGCTCAGATATTGTATACATGACATGAAATACAGTACACAACGCCTACCTTTGCTTCCCACCGTAGAGACTGCACATGTTGATGTAAAAAAGAAATAATTAAAGAAAAGAACTCTGTGAGTGACAAATTAATAAACAATTGAAATTCTTCATACAATATATGGTCTCATCACTAGATTGTCTAACACCAAGGGCAAATTAGCTTTGTTGGTAGCAGCTATTAAAAGAGAGAGAGTTATTCCCATTTGTTAAATGGGTGATTAATGCACTAATGAATCATTAGAAGAGATCATTTCAGGTTAGAGTATGCCATTTCATGAAGTAATTGAGCTCAATTAAGCCGATCTCTGTAGGGCTTGCCTGGTTCTTCCAGTGTCTGACCACTGTCTGTCTGACCTCCAGCCAGCAGCTAAAAGTTGTCAGCCCAGCACCAGAGGCTCAACGGCAGAACACGTAAAAACCGCATGAGACGGTGGAGGAAAAACAAAGGAAAAAGGCGAGTGAGCATCTTCAAAATAATCCTATGCTCCCAAAACAAATTGGCACTCGTCTTGCAGTCTAAGTGCTGCAAGGATATGCTGCAGGGAAAAGAATCAATTCCACCTGACCTTCCAACTTAATCACCACTCGCTCCACTGCTGCTCTGCTGAGACCTCCAGCACTGTGAGGTGATGCAAAGGGCAAGGCCTGCTGTGGACCAAAAGTCACTGGATAAAGCTACAGTAAGCATTTTTGATTCTGTGTCCAAACTGATAAGTCCTCAGACACATGCTTCTTCACTTCCTTTATTTGTTTGAAACAAAGTTGCTAAAATGAGTAAATGCATCATGATTAGTACAATAATAATGAAAATGTGTTTTATACATTTACAATAATTCTAACGTATTTTGATAGATGCATAAACCTTCATTATGACGTAAATGTTTGCCATTCATCCCAGTGCTAATACTATTAATGACTAATATGAATTTTAAATGTACTTAATGTCTTGTATTATTAGCTATTATTATATTTCATAACTATTAGTTTACATACATGAATAAAGTATGACAAACGATTTGAGTAAACCACTGGTATTATCAAAAATTATATCTAGTGTGAGACATTTTTATGCACATGTATTATTATACATGAGCAGTATATGTTATTGTGAAAGCATAGATGTTGATAATAATGGTACATATTAATAGAACAGTGAAGTGTTCCAACACAGGTGTACAATTAACATGATGAATAAAATTCATCTAATTTTTAAACGTAATTGCAAACAATATTGAGTAATACTTAGAGTACTTAGAGTTATGTTAAGCAAGGAACTTCTTTGGTAATTTTGCATATATTTTAATGTCTACTTTCCTTCTGTAGTCTGGTAGCAAAAGTCTTATATTGAGTCCTACCTGTGCAGGAGCCTCTCCAGGTGCCCTTCATTGAAGGATAGGGGAAAATAGCTTCAATCTTCCGCTTGCTGATAAGCACACCCAGGCGCAGGCAGGCCTCCTGAGACAACACTGCTTTTCACCACGACACATGACTGGTAGTCTGTCCTGAAGAAGGTCAATGAGAGAGAAAGCTGCCTCTGCCTGCCTGGGGACCAGGCTGTAGCGAAGACTCAATGACCTGACACCACAGTCCGCTGGGCTGCACCAGTCCAACGAGTAAAAGGAGTAAATTATGTATGATCTAGTTTGCAGACAGCAAATCTATCCTTGTTTGGCTTCCTACACTTGAGAACATGAGGTGGATGATGAAAGGACAGTGAACTGGTTAAGTCAAACATATGGCAAAAGAAATTGAAGTAAAGCTGCAGATTGCCTTAGGAGTTTGCAGGCACTATGGCTTCCCACTACATTTCACAGGTCAATATTTGCTGGATGTATTGGCTCCAGTAAATACTGCAGTCCACACACAATGCTCATTCCAGCAGAGCCTGGGAATAGAGTTCTCCACCAGCTGTACAGTATGAAATTTGTTGTGTCTCAGTAATGACACCACACAAAGCCAGGCAGGTGGTAATAAAGATTGTCTTTCTACAGAGATGCCTCATACCCTCACTCTCCCTCAACCTTAATTTATTCCCTGAGGTGCTATGAGTGATTTTGTCTGTTCTTTCCTTTATATTAAACATCGCACACTATTAGCTCTCAATAATCATTTGCTGCAGCCCAGGACACAGTGATTTCCCATGACACATAAAACTGCAATAACGTCAACTGAGTTTCAGAAATAATATTGCCAACATTCTTTTTTATGCATCTCCCCCGGCTGCAGGAAAATGCCTCTGCATGACTCGCCTGCTCTCATAAAGAGAAAAGAGATTGCACAAACCATTTGTAACTTTCAAAAGTTACAAAAAAATCTAGTTTCTGCACATTTCTCTAGAAATCCGTATCTGAATTCTAAAAGCAAAAGAAACATTTCAGGAGTGAGAATAAGCTACACACTGAGACAGGCAGATAGTGAAATAGTCTCATCCATGATGTACGTCATATGGTGTGTACGGTCTAAACCGGTCCCCTAACCCTATAATTGTGTAGGGTGTAGATGAATGTCTAAACTCATCAGAACGTCATCATTCATTTGTAAGATAACCTCCAAAACATGATTTATTTAAAAAAAAGTCTGTCCAAAAGTGAACCCACTTGGGACAGAGCCAAATAATAATTAACAAATAATAAATAGCTTGTAGATTGCGCTTGACATCCTCCAGCATGCTCTTGTTCGATCTGTTTGGGGTTAGAAAAAAAATCTATGGATAATCTGTTGAGTATTTGTTTGCATAATGGTATGAACGTTGTAGTTTCTGCACATTTCTCCACAAATCCATACTAAGTTTTCAGTACAAATACAAAAGATAATGTATTTCAAAATGTCATATTGACTGTGTTTGGGTTGATGCTTTATTGTTTATTCAAATCATTTTCTCTAAGAGGCTGTAATCGCTCCTGTTCGATGACAATAATATGGGACCTCTGTCAAGGTTTTTTGTGAAATCACAAGGCTGGTTCACATGGTCTGTGTCAAGTGTGTTTTAGGCAAAATAAAATTATATGTCAAAAAAAAGAAAACAAAAATCCTGGAGCCCATTGAACAGGAGCAGAGGGGTCCACTCATTTCACACTATAAATTGTATGGGGATACTAGCATTAAAAAAAAAAAAGGGTTCTAGTGATGTGTCAGACTGACAAATTCTCATATTGAATCAGACCCAGTAAAAGGACAAATTCCACGGGTGTCGGGTTTGAAATGAGCCTCAAGGGTCAAATCTCTTATATACAATATTTTAATCACACAGAATTCTGTGGCAAAGATGTAGCAAAAGATGGAGCAGCCTTTGGTCCCCAGAGTCGGGGATAAATGTAATTGAATTTATTTTTGTTTTTTTTAGTAGGGAAATTTCTTCAATTACTTTCTCTGAGCTCAGACTGTCATTTCTTTTCCATTTTTTTACAGCTAAAGTTTTTTAACAGTAAAAACGTTATAGTAATCTTGCATTTCACACACACTGGGGTTCATTCAGTTGCCTAGTAAAACACAGTGGATGCAAGATTTACTATTGTTAAAATCTAACATTAAAAAGCTACTATTTTTGTGTGGCACCATAGGCCTCCTCGTCTTGTTGATTTAAGCTTTTGACTGCAGATAAGTCCCTTTTTGCTTCAGTAGATGGCGCAAATGTGTATTTCAGTCTCACAGTTGACCAGGCAAAACAAATATTTAATGATCTTCCTGTAAGTCATCTGTATATCTCTGCTGCTGGGATTGTTATTGTCCTGTTGCAATTCCCTTTGTTTCATTTTCCAGTGGATTAAATTGGGAAACTCCAGGAAGTCTCTTCATCAACTATTTTTCCTATTAAAGGACAATGCGCTCACGTTTGCCTAATTCAGGGATCTCTTCTTATCTTTATCAGCATCAAGGCAGATAATGGTCAAGCATTGCTGGTGTTAAAGATTAACTACCCTGCCAAAATGAGGTTTCAAATTGCACATCATTATCAGGGACTCAGATCCCATTACCTCCATGGAGATGTGTTGCACTGATGCATTTTGATGGTTCTCCCACATAATACAGAGTGTCAAGAAGTGCTATCTACACTTGAGGCAGGCAAACTGTATTACCTTTCCATTTCAAAGAAAATCTCACTTCTGGATCAGGTTTCTCAGGCAGGCAGGTCTAGTGATTTAACCAGAGCGGATCACAGAGGACAGGAAGCTTTACAAAGCTGCAGCTCATGTTGCCCCGTGTCAGCATCGTTTGGGAGAAAATAAAGGTATTCTCCATTCTGTCGAATTCCTGCAGTAACCTCAGTAGGATCATTCAGCGTGTGAGGAATGAATGTGGAGGAGGAGGTGAAAGCAAAACATTTGTGAGTCAGCCTAAAGCACACATAGAGCTTTGTCTTGGTAAAAATCTCAATGTGCAACTTGTTTTTTTTCTTTTCACACTGGCATGGCATGAAGCATGTGTCAGCTGGAAGACCTGAGGAATCAGTGCAGCAGCACTTCCCAGCCTTCCCCCTTCTCTTCCTTGCATTACCTTGCCTACAATTTACAATGAATTATTATAACCAGGCCTTATATTGAAACAATATACTTAAAAATTACATTGTAAATAATTCAAAAACATTTGATCAGTTTCAATCTACAGTCCTGCAGCCTCAGTGTTTGTTCTGATATACAAGTTGTATTGTTCCCTTCATAGGAACTCATTCCAGTTTTCTTTATTATCTATGTGCTAGTTTGCACAGACACATTTTGCACATAGTACAAGAACAAGAGACGTGCTCCATCCTGTCAGCATTCCACACTTGTGCAGAGACACTTCTGGAAAATTCCCACCCGAAACATGGTGAAAAAAAGGGGGTGGTGATTTGAAAAGAACCTAAGAAAGACTAGATGTGTCCTTCACATGCTTTACTAACTGTAACATAAATCAATGTTGGATAATTCCTCGAAACCAACATCAGCTTTACAAAAACTGCACACTTTTGACTTGCTTGACGTCACAATAAAATGCAAAACCCTCCCTGAATACGAAATTTCCACACACAGGAGACATTTGAATGTCATGAATCTACAGCGTATCTTGGAGCTGACCAGAAAAATTTCCATTTATTTTGGACTCCACAGCTATTGTATATAAAAGGCCAAGGAATTAATATTTATCACAGATTAGATAGCAGTGCTTTCAGCCATATCCCAAACTCAGACCACCATTTACCACATGTAAAGTAGGAAGTATTTATTCTTGCTTCACGTACTTCAGCGGGATAAATAGGCACTTGCTGAGCTATACAAGTGCCATCCTAGTTGCCCCCTCCTCATCTAGAGAGCTAGTCCTATGAAGAGGAATCAGCATTAGATGTTGATACATAATTTACTTTCCCAGCTGCGTTATTCAACCTTTGCTACGAAATGAAAACGTAAAGCCGGCGGTTGTGGCTGTTTCAAAAGTCAGAAACTCATTCTGCTCCTCATGTTCTATTCAGATAAGCAGAGGCAAGAAAATAACCCATGCCAGATTACAAACTCTCCATTTTTGCCAATGACGTCTAGAAATTGAATTATGTAGGAATTGTCTCTGGGCTAAATATCAACCACCCTCTGTCTGTGTTTGTCATTCAGGTCAGAATTGATGTTGCAAACAGCTTTTGTTTTGTTTTGTTGGGAGGATTCAATATCCTTACTGTAGTCAGAAAAGTCACATGTCAAAGTTGAACAATATCCTCATCCACAAAAAAATGTACTAGTCTATTTAAATTGTATACATCCTTTGTGCAGTATAAACATAGCAAATATAGATTTTTAGGCAATGCAGTTCAAAAAGTGAAACACCATCGTGTGCACACACAAATATACACAATACACCCACAACGTGTCCATGTCACGTACACAACCCCCCTCCCACTACACTTCCAACAGGAATCAAACTTTCCCAGGAAATAATTCCGAATGAAAACCTATCACACGTTTACTACAGTTCCCACCTCTACCCATGGGAACCAAACATTACACCTGTTTGTCATGGGAGCAAACACATTATTATCACCTGATCAGTTCTCATCGCTTTTTTTCTACAGTATAAATACTGTAAGGCTTTTTTTCTGGATCGTGTCTTTCTGTTGTAGTACTGTGATGAGTGAGGGACAAAATGTGAACCAGGAATTCTGTCTCATGTTGGATCATGGCCCCAGTAAAGGTGGGACTATCAAATCTGAAGAAGTGTTGGAAGAGGAAACATCTGTAATTCAAATCAAGTGATTGTGAGGAAGCATTAATTGAAAAAGAGGGCCATGCTGGAAGCCCACTCATTATAAACCTGATTTGCAGTAGAGGCATTTATCACTGCAGACATGTTGACATGTCATACAATAGTCAGAAAAACACAGGTTTTTACTGCAGGTTATATTCAGATTTTCAAAGTTATCACAGTGTACCATACCAGTTTTTATAGTTTTATTATTATTATTTACACCTGTACTTTTCCAATGACATGTAAAAACAAGCATTAGTGCCTTGCCTTTGTATGCCCCCGCCAACAAGTTAATTCGCAGTTTACATGCGTCCATAGGAGTCCAAACAGACGTTTGTGCCAGATACAATGAAATTTTCTCCAGGCTTTCCTGTGATGTTGTTTTTACAAGGAGCTTGAACTTTGATCTTTGACCACCAAAAACAAAAATAAATGCTCCCAATAAAAATATCATCTGTTACAAGTTAATTTACAAAGTGTATGCCAAGACTGTAAAGACTCGTGTACGCAAAAACACACACACTTGCAGCCATATAACAAAATGGGGTTGTCCTTTATGTTGCAAGTGGACTATAAGCTCATTATGTTACATTATACACATTCCAGAGATTCACTGATCTTCATAACATCATTATACTAAAACCATTATCAGTATGGTATGATGTAAAAGTCTAATTATTGCAAAAATTCTCTAACTGTACTCAATTACACAACAAAGTGCTACACTTAACACTTAATGTCAGTGTACTATTCTGCTGGGAGTTACCAATTCTGAGCTGAACACATGAAAAGCAAGTGATTAGATAAATAAGGCTGACAAAATATAGAACAAGCAAAGGCAAAATCTTTGACCTGTCCACATCCAAAGAATATCCCTGTTCTTTTCTGACTGAAGTGGAATCTTAACTGGCTCGCCACTAAAAACTTGGTGTCACCACTAATGTGTTCCTGTTGGCTTACCTTGGATAATCCTCCAACTCTATATAGATAAGAAATTTGGAGAGTTTGAGTAAAAACAACTCAATATAGGCTGGTTTAAGCCTCAGTCTCTCAAAAGCTGTCCAGGTCCACTAGTCCTTAAAAAGATTATGAGCTTCAGAGTGACAACAGTTGTGGCTATTTGTGAAAGGTTTGTAGCTACTACTGATCTTCTCCAAAACATATTCAGTAAGTTGGCATCAGTTTTTTTCATAACACTGCAGCATGTAACTTTTCATTAAGATTTTTAGACATACAGTATGTTCTATTACTTATCTTAATGTGAGAAGTTCTGGTAAAGGCTTATTGAACAGCCTGGCAGCAATGCAGAGAGATTCCCTTCTTCAGGTTTTTGAGCGAGGCTCGTCCTTCTAATCAATCAGAGAATTGGAGAATTGAGAATTATTTCTTCTTGACTGTTAAGTTTCTAGCATTCTTATGTAATGTAATTGTATAACCACTAATAGCTGAAGGGCTGGGTATGTATGAGAAAGAGAAGGCTGGGCAGAGAGGAGTGCGTTGATTTCAAGTCTCATGCTAATGCCAGCTTATTGTCAAAAGTTGAATCTTGTACCTTTAACTATTTGACATCAGTTTTAGTGTATTTGACTGGCCACCAAACCTGTTCCTGAGCAGCAGACTTTTTATAGAGCTCTACCAGTAGGCCAGTAAGTATTCTACTGAGTGATAACAACAAGAAATAAACATTTATAGCATGACAACATTTGAATCAGCTATTTCTTAAAAAATTTGTGTTAATTTTGTCATTTAATTAGATATGTGCTATTTTAATGTGCAGCAGTGACTATGGTTTACGGGACACAGCAGAGCATCAAACCCAGAGGCCAAAATGCCATTAATATATTTCGATGACGTAAAGCTGTTCTCTTAAAAAACAGTACTGATCTTCAGTTTAATTAAAACATCTTCACAACCTTGTTGGTGAAGATCATTACAAGCATAGTGTGACACTGTGCTGAATACTACAAGAGTTGCTGTAATTTTAGCATTCTCACATCTATACCTATATAATCAGCCCACAGTAACACTTTCACTCTTGCTGCATTTATTCTCCTGCTGCTTCATGAAGAAGCCTTAAATACCTTCAGGTGAGATTGTACTGTGCACCTGAGAACAATCTGGCACAATTAACTGTCTCTGGTTCTGTTCTGCCAGTTATGGAAAAAAAAATCTTGCCGCTAAATTGTTGTTTTGTATAGTTTTCCAATCACCCCTTCTAATCATTTCACAGAAACGCTGTGTGTTGATTCAATTAGGAAATTAATAGCTACCACTACATCTTCACCGATCATTAATTCCCCTAACACAAAGAAATTTTAATATCTTTCTAACTGTATTCTGTACATTTAAACCTATTAACATGAGCTGAAATGTCTCCACCGTTGCCCAGATAGTAGGGTTTGTGAACATCACACGGAGACAGTTTGATGAGAAGGTCAAACATGAAGCTCCTCTTAGCAGTTGATTAGCCTAGCTTAGCATAAAGACCATGATCAAAGGTGTCAAAAGTGGCCGACTAACACCTTTATTTTAATTTACTCATCTAACAACATTTTACATCTTTTGGATGCAGTATTCAGCAAGAACAAACCACTGGTCACTTTATTAGGGACACCTGTACAATCTAATGCAACCCAATACTAGAAATAGAAACTCTGCCATCAGTTCTACTTTTACAAGATTTTAATTTCACAGTTTTCACATCAGAAAGGTGACAATTCTATATGTTTATTATTGAGGTCATAGTGGGCGGTGGAGTCATACTGTGGTGCATTATATTACGTGGTGTTTCTAATGCTTTGTCCACCCTGTTTACATAAAAGAGAGGGCACCCTCTTAATATAATGCACTCCAGTATGACTCCACCAGCTGCATGTGAATGTATATTGGTGTACTTTTTTTTCTTGCTGCAAGCACAATTTGACTTTTACAAAGACAAATCGGGGCAGTGGGCAACCTGTCACACCTTGCTCACTTTTTCTGCAGCTTGTTTTGTGTCTGGATTAACATTTGACTTCAGAGGCTGAATAGTCTAAATTGGCTCTCAGTGACCTCTATAAGCTTAGCAGCAACAGAAAAAAAAATCAATCCATCTGTGATCTGTGTGTGTGAAAACAAGGAATTCAGGTCTGAAGGTACAGCTGAATTGAGGAGTGGAGCTGGAGATGAATGTCAGATATGTGATATAATATTAGCTACCATCCCTTCAATCCTCAACTTAATCACTATCGCATCATTTGAAAGACGAAATTCGTGTCTGTTCTGTTGTGTGACCAGGTTAACTCACAGACTAACTAATCAAAGGGTGTTGGTCATGTTTGTCTCAACTTTGTCAATAGATGAGTGTTGACCTCTCAACTACTCCTGCCCCCAGTCCCCTCACACGACATAGACACCGAAGTCCTATACACTCTCTTTCAAAACAAACCAGGACTAATCAGCACCTCCAGCCAGCTGGAATGTCCCCAGTTTCTATAGAAGTAGAGGCTTAGTGAAAAACCAGACAGGTATTCTGAACTGAAAACAAGCCCAGACTCATTCTCTGATGAGTCTGCTGTGCACCATTATAAAAACGGGGAGTGTTTTGAGAGCTTTTGTATTTGTGGTTTCACTGAAAGAAAACACATTTGGCAAAGAAAATGTTGCAAATTGTGCAAAATGTGACTGTGAATGCAGCCAAATATAATGAAACAATGTCTCTTATTATGACTTAATGTGTTAAATCCCCATGGCAACAAAAGTGATGGGTTTTCTTACTGGTTTGCACATAAGAAAGAACTGATCCAGTTTCTGTGGAGTACACTGACGATGGCACTGACTAGCCATTCATGCTCCAGTAATATTCAGATAAGGCACAATGTTGCAGCAAAACTGAGCTTTTGCAATGAGTCCCGCTGTGATGCCATCTCTCCACTGTTATTACTGCATGTTCCATTACACCATGTCAGTGAGAGAAGTACATAAACACAGGGTACTGACAGACCCCCTGTTTCACACATGAATGGCAGAATTATCCAGCATCCCCCCCTGCCCCAGGACATTCATTTTAGAAAATAACTTTCAACATGTTGTTGTTCTGAGAACTCCAGTTGAACTGTTCTAAGGTTTAGGTTTTTTGTGGCCACAGCAGGTAGGTGTTTTCAGTTAAAATGCCCCCAAAAAACACTGTAAACTATCTGCTCAGCATCAAGAGACAAAATGTCAGTGAAGATTGTCAGTCCAGGTGAGGTGTTTTGGAAGTTGAGTCATGGGAACTGGACTAAGCCCAGACTGTATAAAGATATATAAAGATTAAAGCAGTGAGACATGATGTTAACCATTACACTGGAGTTGGTTGCAGCTATGGACGAATGAACAAGAAATGTACATCTGACACAAAGATGGCACCTATGAAAACTGCTCACATGGCAAATAAGCGAAATATTTTTCCAGGTTCTGGGTTTGCTTCTCCATTGTGCATCCCACTGTATGTGTATTAGTGTTATCTACCCGTGTGCTACAACTCAGCTTGATGACAACATTTGTCAGCTGAGATGTTGATTAGACAAAACTGACTTCATTAAACAATAACTGTCAATAAATGTCCTTACAATATTATTAAACGAAGAGAAATCTTTGAAAAGACAGAGGAGATGTAAAATCTCATTAAACAGTAGCATTCAATTCTCCTCAAAAGAACTTAAAATCCTAGTTAAAACCAGCCTGTTAAAATAGGGTCAAAAATATTTACTAAGTTGACACTGACTAAAATGTGAAATGTTTCTGTCCACCTAAACTAGATTAATAAGTACATGATTATTTCTGACTAAGACAAGACTAAAATTTCCAGAGTATTGGTGGACCACTAATTCAATTATGAAAAGATGACTAAATATTACTGAAAGTAATGTGGATTTTCGAGGACTGAGACTACATCAAAAAGCAGCCAAGAAAATTAACAACAGTGTAACATTATCCGTTTTGCTCCATAATCTGCTTAAAGTATCAACAGTAAACAGTAACAATCTTGATATAAACTAAAGGCTGACTAAAGAATTCTCTCTGTTGTAGGAAAGAAAGTTCACTGAATCTGCATTAAACAGTTTCCTTTCAAGCTCTTTTCAAAGTAGTTTTAATAATTAAGACTGAAGTGAAAATTATATCGTTATTAGCAATATAGTATTATTAAAAATGCCACTTGGTGTGTCTCCTGGCTCTTGCCAATAATTGAAATCCTAGAATTTGATTATCATTTATTTATTATTTTGTTTAAGTACAGTGGCAGTGATTCTCAATAAGACCTAATCACATTGCACCATATTTGTCTAGAGCTCACACAAATCATATTCACACAGGGCCTCTGTTATTTTCCAAGGGAGAGACAGCCCATTTGTATTCTAGGTGTGAGATCTCGAATCTGCATCCAAATGAGGAATGAAATATTTATACTGCAAAATGATGGCACTCTTCATTGTCAATTTGCTTGAACACAAAAGTGCGTTAGAGAAGGTAGGTGCATTCCTGGCCCAGGCAAGTCAGAACAGAATCAGCCAATGAGGCGTCGGAGAGGGAGAGACAGAGAAAGATGAGGGGAGTATCACGGTAGAGACACATCCCCTGAGCGGCCTTGGGCTATTGAGCCTCCAGGCAAGGCCGACGCCCAGGAATTTCACACAAAAACATTCAAATTGCAATAACTGTCAAAAATGCCTTTATCAAAACATGAAAAGAGTTTTTGCTTCATTACGCAAAGGTAGAATCATGCACATATCTTCTCTTCTGAGGTATATCCCATTTTGCTTCACGGGAGAAGAAAATGCAGACCAAGCAATGTAAAGCAATGATAGCACATAAAGTGGGTTCATTATGCTGCTTGTGTCAACCTAAATACATGAATAAACAATGAGCATCTGCGGCGGCTGTGATTTGTACATTTAAGCATGTCATTAGTGAACAAATTGCTGAATTTGTGTTAGAGTCCAATGTGGAATTTACATTTTAATGTACATACATAAATGCTCATTTCTGCAGCAATGGCTCACTTCAACATCATGCAAAGATTTTTTCATTCATGTGGGAAATTCAATTATGATTTGGCATTATCTGTTTCATTTGAAAATTATATAGACAGTATACATATATATTTGTTTCCCAGATGTTGTGTGGTCTGTATAATTTAAAATTAGGTTTAAATAGACTTCCATTACAGTCATACAATAATGTAGTTTTTCAACTGTGTTTGGATGAGCAGAGATAAGACACTTTTTCACACTAACATATACACATCACAGAGGCTTTCTACAAATCAGAATTCCTTGTTGCAACTCACATTCCACGCAGTGACGTGTTTCAACGGAGCCTTCACTGTGCCTTCAGGGAGTGTAGTCGTGAAATACAGCACCTCTTCATTCAGCAAATTTCTCTGTGTAAGGATCAGTGCTCACCCCAAAACATCTCTGAATGAGTGTGATTTTTACCAGTAACCTTGCATGTTACATTCCAGCAAAACATGAAAGTGCAAGTTTTTAGGAAGCTCAGGTCTGACTGCACTGTTGACCAACCTGTCAGTTTAGCGGTACGCCTCCCACTGGGATAAAAAATACAGGTTTAAACTCAAAAGAACAACTTTTCTCTTAAAAGTTGTTGTATTCAGAAAAATACACCCCGCTGGCTTTGAAAACATTAAGCTAACGGGGAGACACTGAAGAGATAGTTTTTCCGGCAACCCTGATGGATTTTAAGTGTAAAAAACATGTAAAAGTGAAATTATGTAAGACAGATCTGAAGCACAGTCATAAACCAGCAGCAACTGAATCTACTCAGTGGAGCTTGTTAAACAGGCAAAAACACACTTTATGGGGCTTGTTATCATTCGGTGCTTCATGTTTAAATTTTTGCATATTGTTTTAGCAATATTAATAAAAAAAATATTGTAATGCTTTTTTATGGATAGGAGCTGCCGTTTAACATAGGATGTTTGATCTTATCTGAGGCAGCTCCTAAAAAAACAGCACAAACCTGTCAGAGATTTCCAAGAGATATCAGTTGTGTTGCTTGATGCATACTGATTCATGCTGTCATTATAGTAAAGTCTAACTGTGAAAGGAAAATAAATTCTTCCTGTACTTATTTGCATAAACATTTCAAACTGAGCAACACTATTAGCACACAGTGAGAGACAACACAGCCGGTGGAGCTAAAAAATTGCAGCCCGTCTCGCTGTGGTTAGTGAGCCAGACGTTGGGCTGCCTACGAGCAGAGTGTTTTTAGAGGCTCGTTTTTCAGCTGTCACCTTCCAGTGGTCCACAAGATTACCCTGAACAAGTCACACTGTCCACAACTATCTTGCCCACACAGAATACAGAGGTGAGCACTATCTGTCTCTGGAGAACAACAGCTCATAACTCAGAGATATTGGTGTCCTTGTCAATAAAATCACATATATATAAGAAGCTTGGGCTCAAACGAATGTGCTCTCCAGAGAAATATCTTGTCAGGTGGGGCTTGATGCAGCTCTCTACCTCAGGAATGTGTCAACGTTGTTCCTCCTCACCAACCCCCACCCAACCCTGCCATTGTGAGGGGAAGGAATGTGTTTCAAAAAGTCCTCTTTTCAGTCTTTTCATGGTGAGGGATGTCGGGTGTCGCCCCATTTTTCATTTAAGCCTGAAAGGGGCATGTATACATGCAGCTAGAGACGTTTCATGCTAAGAGATGTATGATATGTAAGTCTGCCAGAAAACTAAATACACTAACAAAGATGCAAAAAATAATTCAATTAATCACAATGATTGTTATTTTGCTCACCATATAGATAATAATAAATGTTATAGTATATGTATTCTAGCAACCGCCAAGATAGTTTTTTTCTTTCCACACTTGCAAATTGTGTGTCGCAAGATGGAAATTGGTATGAGGGACTTCTGAAATGTTTCAGAGATACTCTGTCTTAATGAAGAATGTAGTTCACTCCAGAGAATGACAAATTACAACAGAGACTCATCAAATAATGAACAGTAAGCCCTTTTTAGATGGATAATACACCAAACATCTTTATTACATTTGCAGGTTTATGCCTTCCTTGGAGTCTTTTTTGGATGGAAGATATTGTGCCTGTTTTGTTAATAAGAAATTAAAAAAGATACAAGTGTGAAGACATTTAAAAAAAATACTGATTTATGATCACTACAGTTTTAGGAGTTTACTTTGAAGAAACATTAGAAAAACACACCACATGCCAGGGTGTGGCAGCTTTTAATGACTATAAAAAAGGGGTGGTCCCACTCAGGTGCTTGTATGTTATTGGTCGACTCAGACTTCTAAAACACCAGTACCTGTATCAGGTAGAGAAAAGTCAGAGGGGAGACAGATGACACCTCGTGAAGACTGCTTCGAGCATTTTTGTTGTTTGATTTGTATCACACTCACAGAGTCACTGGGGAACTAAATGAGCAAATAAGGTGAGTAATGCATTTGAAGCTAGGGGTAGTAATCACGTATGCATGAAAAAAACTGAAATTCTAATCTTGAAAATACTTCAGAAAGATTTGTCTGGAGCTATAACCAATAGTTTGTTTTAAAAGTACTTGCAGTCGATTTATTAAAATGACAAGAACACCTGGAGAACTCATATGCCTGGAAGCAGCCTTTGTAGTAAGATTCACCAGGACCAACAGAGATTGTGGGGTGTAGGAGGATAGCAGTTGTGTGAAAAAGTCTGAATGTGTGCAAGTCTAAATGCCTAAAAGAGGAAAAGGTATGACTATCAGAAAGTTTCAGGTGTGTGGAGTGAGCAAAGTGTTTGAGTCGGTATTGTGTTTCCCCAGAAGCGGGACTCTGAGGCAGACAGATAGCAAGGCTGACCGTGGTGTCTGGTGGCAGTGGTGGGCTCCAGGAGGGCTGTGGTGGGGTTGCATCACTGATGACTAAACAGTCATTCAGCTCAGACCTGTGATAACGTGCCAGAGTCCAGGATTTCAACAGCAGCCTGAAAGCCTGAGGCCACAGAGTGGGGCAGGCCTGGTCTCGCTCAGACTCAGGCTCAAACTTAAACCCAAGAATAGGGAGAGGTCGGCATCCAATTCCTGCTGCACTCACAGCCACCCCCTCAACCTCGCAGGCTTCTTCATAAATCATGCAGTCCCAATTGTCTGCTCTGCACCAGATGCCAGGGTCAGTCTCCATCCTGGAGCTAAGCATTGAAAGTAAAGTTTAAGGCTTTCCTTAATGTAACTTAGCAGTGAGTGCTCCTCCAAAAAACACCCTCAGTGTGGTGAATCACTTCGGGAAAACTGTGATGTATCAGAGAAAATCTGAAACTGAAGTGTTTTTTGTTTTTTTTACAATGTACATTTGTGTCTTTAATTTCAGACATTTCCTACAAGGATATTCCATGTGTTCTATCCTTCATTCCACCGGAGTCTGTATGGAAATTTAACCAGATTTCAGTGGTGTGAAGTGTAAGAGACATGGAGATATGGCTTCACAAGCTTCACAAATACCAGAAGGTATTCAAGTCAAGTTATTCCAACTGTTCCATACTTGTCATATGATTGTATTTTGAATCATGAAAACTATATAAACTTTTTCACAGGATCCTACTGTTTATGCTCTATATGGTAATGTACATTGTATTTTTTTTTTCCTGTGACAGATAAAACAAAATATAGTATATATGCAGTTTCATCAATAAGATACAGTGCTGAGTGACTCAGTAATGTGAATAAATCTCCTGAACTTGTGCCCCAGTGTTTCTTTTTTTCTACAAGTGCAACATCTCCAATGACTACAGAGCCATTATACCACCCACACCCAAGTTTCTGTGGATCTCAGCCCCAAAGCATGATTTTTTTTTCATTAGCCAGCATGGAGAATTTGAGACTCAGCCCACACAAACAACCTTTACTGTTTGGCAAATGAAGCTTATTAACAATTTAAAACATGCCCTCACTGTAGCCCACACAATAATGTCATTAAACATGTTTCTCCCTGCTAGAGAGAGAGATGCATCTCAACTACTCCCAGCACACATCTCTCCAGTAGTGTACATCAAAGTACAGAAAGAAGAAACACAAACATTATCTTATTTTCAGTTTTATTTTACCATACCTCAATGTAACTATTTCACTTTATACTCCACTATCCATGCATTACCTTGTTTGCAGTCAAGTAATAACAATTCAATTTGTAGGCTAGGCTTTGTAGTTTTTGTAAAGCTCAAAGTCTATAGCTGCAGGGTTTTTCAGTCAAACCTGGTCTGGGTAAAGTTCTTAAGTTCAATAGAATTTTAAATAAAACATAGCATTGCATCTGGAGGTTTGTGAGCATGACCCTTCACTGCTGGGGCCTGTTTTTGTTTGTTTGCTTCCTGACAATCAATCCCCTCTGGAGACTTTTTCAAATGTGAAATAATAACAATGCAACAGAGGAACGCAGCATATTGTTGGCACATGGTAATGCATGTGGGCAAACTCATATAAATACAAATGCACCCTCCTGGTCTCAATGACATGGAATAGATTTTTCTCCCACTGGCCTCTAAATGTATTTTAGCAGCTTAAGAGTGTCAGCGTTTTAAGTGCATAGCTACAAGCAATGTTAGTCTCTCAGTCACACAAGTAAAGACAATGTGCAACTCGAGATACTAAAACAGTGACCCCACACTCGTTGTGTGGTCTGGCACCCTGAAAGACATGTCAAACCACAAACTCAGGTGTATTATGTAAAACTATCACATATATTGATAGAGCATTTCCACTGGTTTAATGTTTAGTGTTTTAATTTTGAACATTAGCTTGAGGTATTTGCTCCAATTCAAGGATTTTGACCATTTTATATCATTGTAAGTATGCAGAATATATTAAATGCTGTGAAAAACATTTCACCACAACCCTCTCCTGATTTCTTCTCTTTCTCTCTTTTCTCATAAATAGTTTAAAATTTTGAACCAAAATCTAACATGAAACGAAGACAACACAAAATAATTCAATGGAAATTTTTTGATGGGAATTGAAACAAAAAGTTGGCTAATGGCTAATTCAGGTCTGGACTTTGATTAGGACACTCAAGAACTTTAACTGTATTCCTTCTGAGTCATTCAGAGGTCGACATTATCACTCTCTTTTAGGATTCTCTGTAAGAGAGCAGAATGCATGTTTCCCTCAATCGTAAGGTAAGTTAATATTTTATTGATCTCCCAATGAGAAAATTCAGGTGCCACAGCAGCAGAAAAAACACCAGAACAGAATACATCTAGAGTGTATTAATGCAAAAATACATAATAAAAATAATGAAACATAATCAGGGAGGTGAGTAGATAACAGTATATATAAATGTCTATTACTCCATGACAGGCAACAGCAACACCAAATTGACAGGTGCCTTAAGCTCTGCAATCAGGCAAATCAGTCTGCAATTATCCGAGTCACCTGAGTTCGCTGGCTACAAGGGAAGCCAAAGTCTGATTGCAGCAGAAACAAAGGGCCTGCTCCACACACCTCAGGTCGAGCAGTCTCGTTTGCCTGTTCGTCCTCACCAGCTGGAAACCATCCAGGTGAATCGGAGTTCATTCAACCACGTCCCAGGCTTCATCAGTCCATTTTATTCAGAAGAGAGAAGTGTGTCCGTTTTTCCCAGTCCTTCACTCCAGCTCTGCACCTTTGCCTCTGCAGCTCCTGGTGGACTTCAGGTCTCTATCCTGGGAACGGGTCTGCATTTAGTAGCGCTTATAGCTAATAACAGGCTCTGTGTTATCGTGTGTGAACAGTCCTGAATTCATGGCAACTTGTGCCTCCAGACACAGTCACAAAAAGTTCTCACACAAACAAACGCAGGGATCAGAAATATCCCATTAAGTCCAGATCTTCTGTCACCTCATGAAAAAAACACAAAATATGTGTTGGCAGAAGACATCCAACAAAAACAACACACAAAGAGAGGAGCCGCTGTAGCTGGCTACCAGCCAACAGGTGTCAATCTGGGACCATGGGGGGGGGTCTTTAGCCTGCCAGGACTGACAATGTCGTTGATATTATTTGCATTTATAGAAATTCGAATTTGCATGAATAGAATCTGTGCAATTATTTGGCAGTGTCAAACACAAATAACATTGCACTGTTTACATCTGAACAAATTCTAGATCACTTGGTAGTTTTAAAAATAAACTAAATTTTAGCAGCATGAGTTAAGTCTATGATACTTCAGCCAACATGAATATCTGGAAACTCTGTCTCTTCTTCATGCTTCTACTTCTGTGTTCAGCCCTTCAAGAGGACACAGGTGAGAGCAGATGTTCCCATAGCAGGTCCAGCAAAATAAAAAACTCATAGTCAGACTGAATGTGCTGATTGATCTTTTCTCTGTTGTAAAATGTTCATTATTCAGTTTCTATTCTCCTCAGCTGAGGGTAATATGACAGTTTCACACCATACAAGCAGCACTTGTTAATTAAGAGCACAACCAAGCTGCAGAAATGTTGTGTAGTGTCAGCACCATGCTTCATTAACTGGAATTTACACTGTTCTGTACGGTCATGCCTTCATGTTGACTGTTGAATACAAGCTTGTATCAGCTGCTGGCTCAACTGGTGTTATTCCTGTTCCTCCATGAGTCTGTACACGTTCTTTATTAGTTTGTGTTCCGTGTGTTTAGTGGCAGAAGACATCAGTGTCCATCAGCTGGAGCGTTTAGTGGAGCTGCTGACATCTAAGGAGTGCGAAGACCTCCTGTTCACTCTCTCTCACCCAGAGGAGAACATCTTCCAGCAACTGGAGCGACTCTCAGCAGAAAATAATCAACTAGATCTCAAGCCTCGAGTAAAAAGACAAACAACTTCTGCTGAGAGTTAGTACACATCTCATCTGAGACATTTGGCATGTTAGACTGCAGAAAATATAGATGTCAAACATATGCAGTACAAGTGAAATATCATAAGAGGGCGTTCTCAGAGACAGAATGAACACACAATGAGCTGTAATGAAGTAAAAAGTAAGAAAAAGTCCAGCGTGAGACCTTGTCTGTTTCTCACACGTCCAGCTCAGCTTGGGGGTGTTTCTGGCAGCAGGCTTACAGTCAGAGACCTGTGTGTCTGAGGGCCATATGTTTTCTGTTTACCAGATAGTGCGGCTCAGTGCCGAACAGCCCTGACAGACTGGCTGCTGAAGTACGGGGAGCAGACTTACTACGACAGGCTTTCTCGCGCCTTGCAGCACATCGGCAGAACAGACATCGCTATTGGTGAGAAACAAATGGAGACAGCAAGAAAACACAAGTCTCCTACTTATAGATAGAATCCTTTCTTTTTAAAAAGAATAATTCTATGTTGTGCCACTACTGTAATGGGTTTCAAATTAAAATTTATATGTACAGAGCAGTGTTGTTGGTAAAAGCAAATCTCATGAGCAGACATCACAGCACGTCCCCTGACAAAAGTAAATTAGAACAAAGCCTCATTTGGGTACATGGCAGTGTGTTTTGAAAATTGGTTTATTTCGGTCAAGAAGGCCTCCTCAAGACTTTAACAACAGCTCGTAATTGCTTCATTAGTTCGAGATTCATTTTAATTGGAACCTCAAAAGTGGCGTATTTTGCACACTGCCAATCTCTGGCATGTGTTGCAGTCCAGTGTGCACACAACTCCACAGCCGAGTGGCGTTGGATAGAAGGAGGTGTAAATGATCTGACAGAGGACTCAGTGGAGCTGACACCAGCCACAGAACAAACCATCTGCTCCTTTCATTAGTAGCTTTTGAGGGAAAAAAAGACAAGGAGAGGATGGGAAGAGATGAGTTATAAGACATTTGTGTATGGGGGGGTACAGAATGCAGCAATTATCATACACTTGATTGCCTTTCTGAAGAGATCTAGTCATACAAAGAAACTTTAGTGGTTCATTTTGTTTTGTTATGAAGGACAGCAGTTGATCTCCTGCCAGAACTAATTATGTTTAGGGTAAGGGAACAACAATTAAATACAATTAGTTGCAATTACATTATGTACAACCTTTTAGAAGATGAAATACATATATGTCAAAGTTCTAATAATAATAATATAATAAGAATATTTTTAAACTGTGTCTGTGCATGTATTTTCACAGAAGTGGGGAAGAATATCAACCAGGACAAAGTCTTGAGCCTGAAACGCTACGTTGAAGATTATCACAAATACGCAAACTCTTTAAAGCTCCCATCAGTTCAATCAGAAGCAAAAGACCACCAGAATCTAGCCCCCGGAGCCAAGAAAAGAAAAGGTATCACCATACGTCCGAAAGCTTGGAAGGCCAACATTAGTTTGGTATAAAATAGAATAAGTGATCGAGAACCCAGTCTTAATATGCATGGCCTTGTCTAAGCCCAAATATCTCTTGATGTCAAGAGGAGATTTTTGGGTTATCCCTCTGGAGACTGTCTGAATGACAAATGATATAATGTTTCACTGAACATTGAATCTATTAAGTGTTTAGATGAGATGCCGGATTAGATTTGGTGGCCGTGGGCATGCTTCCAACTCATTACTTCTCAGTATCAACACTCTCACTATGTGCAGCGTATTTCCCAAGACACCTAGAAACTCAAAAATGTAATTATCACCAGTCCATTTTTATTTTTTTTTTATTTTTTGTTTTTTTTGTCTTCCGGGTGCTTCATTCAAGTTAAGACTTGACATAGATACTCCTACAGTCCTTTGAGTGGTTAGGTGTGTTTCACTTGTGTGTGTGTGTAGTCAGGGATCTCACATGGCGTGACCTGGACTTGATTGTGGAGCGGGCGCCTGTCCCTCTGTACCGGAAGGGGCCTTTGGATGTAGCTCTACCGCTCTTGTATGGCATCCTGCTGGGCTTCGGAGGCACCTTGCTTGCAGGCATCTTTATCCTCCTCCTCATCATCCACATCTCCCGCAGAGACCAGCAGAGCCATCACCCCAGGGTCACCATCAAGCCATAAACTTGTGGTTGGAAATAAGCTCATAAGCTGTCTAGCATCACCCCCAACAATTAATACATGACAAATGGCATACATGCATTCATTAATAAAGACATAATAGAACCTATTGTCTTTTTACTATTTAATTTTCAGAAGCATCTTTTTGTGAAAGATTTAAAGTGCATAAATCTTTTTGTCCACAATGAGCAGCAGAACCAATAAAGAAATCAACCACAAAAACACACCACAAACTAATTATGACAAATCTGACAAGAAAAATGCTGTTTCAGATAAAGTCATTTTCCATGCTGTGTGTTTTTAGACTGGTAAGCACTATTGTCTTGCCAGTGGGTAGATGCCTAGTCGCGTGACAGATGACAGATGCGCTGGAACCCGGCCCTCACACCAAAGGTTGTTCCGGTGTTACTGTGATAGTGATGCCACTTTCCATTTCCCCTCCAAGTGACGGCAATGTGCCCGTCTGGCATTGAACAACAACTAATTATCCAGCCTCACGCCTGCTTCCCTGGAGCCTGCCGGTACCTCCACAGGCAATCCAAAAGACTAATAACAATGACAATGCTAGCAGACAATGGAGCACAGTTGGTTGTGATGGCAGCTTCTGGAAGGTGACAGAAGCCAAGAAAGCAAGCACACAGAGTTTTTTTTTTATGTATGAAGTAGCAAAAATGGTTCGCAAGCTGAAATAAAAATCTCCATATTAGAAAAGACAAATTAATTGTGTTGACATGTGCAGGCTTCTTTAATTAAGAAAAGTATTAGGTCACAACCATACCCTGCTTAGACAAACAGTTTCATAATAGCAATACAGAAAAAATGAGTATTTCTAGCTGCTTGTTCCCAGTTCTTGTTCTTACACTATGCCTACTTTCTTCTTTGCAATTGAACTAATTACTTCATTATACAAATCTGGCCTAATGTGCTTTTGGAGACAGACAGCTTGGATTAACAGTGGCACTAAGCAGCAATTACAGAAAATTAGTTCATAAATCAACACTTAAACAAATTATAGTGCCAAGCAGAACTATATGAACAAACAACAGACCAAAAGGGCATGAATTGGAGTTTTGACTAGTGATGAGCAGATGAAGCCTGATGAAGTTTTTGGAGCTTTCTTTCCATTTGTGTCCAATAACGATTTGATGTTTCAGACAAGCACAGTAACATCTGGTGGCTTGCAGCTCTTCAAGGGCCAAGACAGCACCTCACTGATATGCAATAAAAGTAAAAGAAATTGTTTTATGATTGAATCTGTAATCAATAGGATATTGTATCAATATTAATATCATGCGGTACAATACTGTAAGAAAATAAAATAATTAATATGTTAATTGTCCAATAAGCCTACAGACAGATTATATCTGCTCATCCTTAATATTTATGTATCTTATTGGTGTAGTTAAGTTTCAGTGCATTGTGTTTCAATTCATGCTTGATATTTATGTAACATTTCATATGAGTTGCATGAGTCATGTGTTGTGACTGGAAAGTGCTATTCAAAAATTTTGCCATTAATTACAATATCAAGCAGAAATGTTCTCATACTTATAATTATGTGCATATGACATAGTTTAGCTGCAAAACTTTCAAGATCTCTGATTCAGTGAAGTGCCTTGTTTAGCACCAGTGGCGTTTGAAGCTTCGGACATCATCAGTCACATAACATACTTACACCACCAGCAAGGTGCTGAAACACTGTACTTCAAAACAAGCTTTGGAGTTTCAGTATCATCTGACCTTTTGACTTATTACCTGAATAAACTGACGTACAGTGTTCTTTATCTGTAACAACATTATACTGAATGCATTTTGCTCTCAGTTGATTAGAACGGTTGGTAACATAGTAACCCAGGTTCTCTAAGTGGAGTGGAGAGAAAGTCGACACGACACGATAGAGAACTGTCTGTTAATTAAATGTATAAATGAACACAAACAACATGATTTCAGTGCTTATATATTTGTGAACCCTTTAGAACTTTCTCTATTTCGGCATAAATATGATCTAAATTGTGATAGGACTTTCACAAAAAGTTGTAAAACCTAAGGAACGGAATCTTAAAAGTTTGTATGTGACAGAAGTATGTGAAGCTCTTTGATTATCAGTTCATTTTATAAGGGAAATTACAGTACAGCATTTCCATAAATGGGATGTCGTTATGATGTGATCAGGGTTATTTATAGAAGAGAAATCTGGGTCTTCACTATTAAAGTCTGATCTTGTGTCACTGCCATCTGATCTTGAGATTTCTGAAGACCTTAATCTGCCAGGGAAGATTGTGGACTAATGGAGACCATTCAACACCACTGCCATCCTCCCCAGGAGTGGTTGACCAAGATCACAGCAAGACCAAGGTTTTTAATCAGGTAACTAAAGGCCTCACTTATAGTGGCTTATATCAGAGTTCCCAGCTCCCCAGAAAGAACACTGATGCCCATCTCAAGTTTGCTCAAGGCCAAGTGGATAAACCAGAAAGTTATTGGAAGAATGTCCTGTGGGTGGATGAATAAGAAGCACAAGCATGTTCTGCAGGAAAATTACAACATATCCATCTGTAAACTAGTCCAGTAGAAAGTTGATTATGTTGCAAGACAATAAACCTAAATGCCTAATATGTCCTACCAAAGAATGGTTAAAGCAGAGAGCAGAAAAAGCTGATGTTTTCGAATGGCCAAGTCCAAATCCTGACATTAATCTCATAAAAATGCTGTGGAAGGCCCTGAAGCAGGCAGTTCATGCAAGGAAGCCAACCAACGTCCCTGAATTGAAGCTGTTCTGTAAGGAGGAAATGGGCTAAAATCCCTCCGAGCTGACGTACAGGGCTGATGAACAGTTACTACAAATCTTTAGTTGAAGCTATTGAAGTTTCACATACCTTTGCTACACACAAATACATACGACTAAATAAATAGTGTACATTTTTACCTCTTTGTTTAATTGGGTTCCCTTTATCTAGTTTGAGGACTAATCTGATCCTATTTTGATCCATATTTATGCAGAAATAGAGAAAATTCTAATGGGTTCATAAACTTTCATGCACCACTGTATAGTAATGACATTGTGTAACAGTTTGTCTTTCTCACCATGTGTCTTCAGACAACACTGTGTTTCACCTTCATCAGTAAGCTTCCCAGGTGGCACAGCAGAACTCCTCATGACAAAACTTCCTCTGTCCTTCAGTTTTCCCCTGCTACGCTGTTAAGATCCTGCAGGTGCTGACTATGACAGGTTCACCTGCTGTGGGCTCACCTGTATTTCTGTAACCAGTGGAGAGGAAAGCCAGAGTACTGTATGCCTGAGTAACTCACAGAAACAGCATGCCACATGGGACCTGCATCGTGGTTGTGACACTCCTTAGCATAGCCAAGGTCCCACCAGGAAGCTTCTGTAAGAGGGTAAGGAAAACTATAGAAACACCCCAAGCCCGTTAAAGCACACTGCATAACTTTAGAAATTCACAGCACAGTGCACAATGTCATATTCTATAAAGCAGAGCTTGATCATGTGATTGTCTGCTACCTGGTCGTTGAAGATGCACTTCATTTGCAGACATGTGTGAGCCAGAATGGGCCAATGTTCATTTCAAGCCATTCTCATGCAAAAGGATGAAGCAATCTCAGACGTCATGGATGAATTGCAAAAGAAACTGATCATGAAATTGACATTTACAGCCAAGGCGAGGCCAACATAGTGAGTGTACGTTTTCCAGGTATATCCATTCTCATGTAAAATAGAGATTCTTCTTTTTTTCATTCCTGTGGGTTCTTTTGTATATTTAATACTTTGCAGTGCAGCAGTTTATCAAAGTGGACTCTCTGAGGAGGGCACATCTGTCTATAGTCATTGGTTCATCTCAGCATAAGGAGTGAAGAGTTTGTCTGGATAAAAATGTAGATGGACGCAGATGTGATGCATGCCAAGGGGATGCTCAAATAGAGGGGCTGCGTCCTTGATATGCTGAGGCTGAGCGTTCTGCACCAGGGCCTCTGGGGTGTGCTTAGTGTCACTAAAGGCTTTAACTTCCCCTTCCTTCCATTTGCATCTTCATTCATCTGCAGGGCCACTGAGGTGCTACAGTCCCCACTCAACCATCACTCTCCGTTTGCTCAATATATATGGATCACAGGAAACAAGATCACAACACCAGCTCTTTTAAAGTCCTGCGTTTTTTTTTTTAATCGCCTCAGCTCCAGCTTTCACAACTTTGTCTTTCATGGTTTCCTTGGGGGAATCTGAGACTTCTTCAAAGTTTTTAGTGCTGATCAGACGAGAGAAGCTCAGCAGGTTTTTAGATAAAGCCACAGTGCCATCCTGTGGCCATAATAGGTCATTGTAGCAGATGGTGACCAGTAAGACAAACTAGGAATTTTAGCTTTTTAATGGCTATGGCTCTTAACTAAATAAAAGTTTTATCACAGTGATAAAGATAAAGCAATGAAAGTTTTAAAAAAAGAAAAGGCTCTGTTGTTATTGGCACTGTTGTAAATCCTGGAACATGTTTAATGGTATGTGTATGCATGTGTACTTTTATGCTAATTACTACAAATGTTTTCCAAGCATATAATGTATATTATTTTTATTGTTTTACCTGTAAGAGCAGCTGTGGAGAAGCAATTACACCCTGAACATTGACAGTTGTTGTCAATTAAAATCCAAGAGAGATGAAATGTGGTGTAGTCAGACAGATGTTTGAAGAGCACAATCCACCGTGAATCACCAGTAGTGCTGCTCTCGCAGTGACAGGAGAATGCTTCATAAGCCTAAACATGCTAAATGGCCAAAGCTGTGAGTGTAATGTCGCGCGTACATGAAGATGTGAGACAAAAAAAAAACTCCTGGTCCAAATCTGCCTCTGAAAATGAACTGTCAGCTTGTTTTTGCTGCAAATTCTGCTCCAATTTAAAAAAGTTTACTGCAAAATACGTTTTGTAGTAAACGACTAATGTGACTTACCTAACTTCTAAACAGAAGCAGGTAATTAAAGACTGATCAGTATCATGTTTAATAATATCCAAAGCATCCCCAAATGTGATATATTCGCTCAAAGTCCGGGTAATAGGTTTCATGTCAATCTTCTAGCATCCAGTGAATGAATTTAATTTAGCACTGTTTTAGAAGAGTTCATAAATCACCAGCGCAGTTAAATTCCCCTGATGAAAGGTGAGTCATGATAGAGAGGTAAACAAAAGCAGTGAAGGGCTTTAGATAATGGCTGCCTCGTTTATCTATTTATTGAGATAAAAGCTGGAGATTTCTCCTCTGAGCTTCAGACATGTGTGTTTCCTCTACACCAGAGACAGACAGAGACACCCATGGGACACCGACGAGACAACGAGAGAGCAAACCAAACTGGTCTAAACAACGTTTTCACTGAAATGCAAACATTTTTCACTTCTGTGTTTTCTCCATTATCTTCAGTTTGCAAGCATTGTGTTTGGAGGTTAATGAGAATTATTCAGAAAACTGTATCGAATGCATTTCTACAGAGCTTACTGGAAAACTAATTTGCAAATGTTTGTGATAATGATTCTGATATATTATGCAGCTGAAGCAGGAGTCAGTGTCACTAATGCATCTGTGGTTAATTGCGTCAGTCTGCTCAGTCTGACAGACAATTGTAGACAGTCAGACATGTCTGGTGTTTGTTTCTAAAGTTTGATTCTACAGTCAACCACTGTCAACTATACTGTACAGTATGTCAGTGTGTAAAGATGTAACTGAAAAGAAATAGATGTTTCTGTCATGCATTAAACTATTCATCATTTCAAACAACCCTGTTTCCTACAAAACATATTTGCATGCATGTGGTTATAACCATATATTCACAGATTCAGTGCCTGTAAAAATATTTTGATCCCTTTTTTTCTTTTGACTCTGATCGACCTGAAAAGACTATTTCATGTCAGAGGGAAAACAGATCTCTACAAAGTTAGCTAAATTGATTAAAAATATTAAACAGGAAATAGTGTATTTACCCCCTTTAAAGTAACTCACATAAATCATCAGTGGTGCAGCTAGATTTTAAGAAGTCACACAATTCACTGCAGTGAATGTATTTCAAGGAAAGTGGTATAAATACACCTGTATCTGGAAGGTTCAGTTACTGGTGCATCAATATCTGGATAAAACTCCATCCCGAAGACAAAAAACACTCCAAGCAACTCCACAAAAAGGTTACTGAAAAGCACAAGTTAGAAAATGGACACAAGAAAATTTCTACCTCATTGAATATTCCCTGGTCTACAGTTAAATCTATCATCAAAAGATGAAAGGAATATGCTCTAAAGGAGTTACAAACTTCTGCAGCTGAGATGTGAGAGATTTTGCAGACAACAACTGTTGCCTGGGTTCTTCACCAGTTGAAGTGTCATAAGAAAGCAGCAAAGAGAGAAAAAAAAACATAATAAATCTCAGCTACAGTGAACTTTTGGCCATCAGCCTATACGCTATGTGTGGTATACACCAAATAATGCACATGATCACAAACACACCATGCCCCCTGTGAAGCATGGTGATGGCAGCATAATGCTGTGGGGATGCTTGTCTTCTGATGCACTCTGCAAGAGAACTGCGACTTGGAAGAAGTTTTTTTTTTAAGCTACATAATAACCACAAGCATGCAGCCAAAAGCTACACACAAAGGCTTTTAAAACAACAATGCTAATGTTATGGAGTGTCCGCTGAACGTTTGCTAAGAAGAACGGGGAAAAATTGCAGTATCCAGATGTGCAAAGCTGATTGACACCTAACTACACAGGTTCAGTGCTTTAACTGCTGCCAAAGCTGCATCTGCTAAATGCTGACTTTAAAGAGGAGAATACTTCTGCAATCATTTTCTTCCTGTCTTATATTTTTAATCAGTTTGGCATAGATGTCAAGAGCTGTTTTTTTATGATTCGGTGTTCCAAGGCACTGTATATTGACATCCTGTCTACGTAGATGTAATTCTTGAGAAATAGTGTATTGGAGAAAAAAAACCTAAGCAGCATGAAATGGCAATCCTCCCCTGAAATGATAACTCAATACACCAATGCACCACATGATAGCTGCAATACACAACTTAATGCCTGAATCTATTAGCAGTAATCATAAGCTTTTCCCCATCCATGTTCCTCCTGACCTGGGAGTTTATCATGCAAGAATCTCAGAATTAATGAAGTAATTGTGCACAAGCGATCAACTTATGATTGTGTAATAACACTCTCAACACCCCTGATGACATATTGCAAAGCATCATGTGGCTTCCTCCCATGCTGTACTGTTCTAATGAGTTCCCTTAGCATTGCACCACACTGTGCTATTTTGCATTGTCTTGTCTAATTTCCCCACTGATACTGAACGGCTCAGTAAGGAGCTGGTATCTGCAGTCATCACACTGCAGTTTATATCTACTTAGAAGACAGGAGAGCAAACAGTGCCTTTAATGAACTGATGGGATGATAAAACACTGCACTGATGACACTGACTTCTGTCCGACATGATAGCTGCAAATGTATCGTTGTCTTGATGGTACAGAAGGAAGGTCAAATTTGTTTATCTTTCTAAAGCTTTAAATTAAGCATTGGCTTATGATACGGTTTTTAAAATTTTAATTAATTCCTTCCGTTTCTTTCTCACAAAATTAATAAAAACACAAATAAAGAGTGCTTTTTTCTGTAACCTCAACTTCTAACTTGCTGTGTGTAGTTGCTGTGATTTCATAAAGGTCAGTGACTTCCGAAATAATTAATGGTGATTACTTTTAATGCTATAATGGCAGCGTGAAATGAAACTCATTACATCTATAAGTTACTAAAGAGTAAAACAAAAAAAATGGCAAGCAGTTTGAACAGCATTTTCCATCAGACATGGGGTTGTGGCTTAATTTAACTCTAAATAATTAATCCTCCCGTCAGACATGCAGACTCAATAATTTTATGCCTTAATTAATCAGCAGAGAACGTGCCCATTGTTGGTGCATTTAATTGCTGTCGAATGACTGGAATGAAACAATGCGCAACATTAATTAATACCAGTTATCAGTGGTCAGATTTGCCCTGAGTCGCTCTGTAAACAAACCCTGTCCAAAGAGAATTTGCTGATATTGCATGATCATGATTTATGATTCCCTGGCTGCAAAGTGGTTTGTTAATAAAGTAGAATAGATCCCTAAACAGTGGTCTATAAAATGCATATGCAGGGCACCAACTGCTGTCGCTTGATCAATGTCAAACAGCCATTATTTAAATTTACAGAACCGGTTTTGCTTGCTCTATCATCCTCATTCCCTCAGATGACTTTTACAAGCCCCCAGCCTATTAAAGCAACAGTCTTTTAATAAGATTTGGCTTCCTGGCTCTTTATTAAAGTGCTCCAAATTTAAATCTTGATTCGGAAAGGTCAGAGCTGAATATTTTCTCAGGGGCGGCTCTTCATAAAAGGCAGAGAGCACTAAATGACAAGGCCTCATGACTCAACGAGGAGATACCCTCTGACACCATGCAATTAGTCTCAATAGCATGAAACCACTGGGCGTGTAAACAAATTTAATACATAAATCTCTCCAGATAAAATTTTCTAAAAGGGACCTTGTTAATTAAACCATCATGGTCAATGAATGTGCAAGAGGTGTAAAATTAATTTTTATATGAACTTGCAATTACAAAGATTGAGAAGCTAGTCCATTATATCAGCATCTTATTTGAAAAAGGATTTAGCTAGGAACATTTCATAATTTAATGTAATCATCATTTGACCTCCAGAAACGGTTGTTCCTCTACCTATAGCTTGATAATGACTAATTATATGGCACGGTATCACGAAGGTTAAATTAAAAAGCAAAAGAGACCTAAGCCTATAGCAGGCTAAATTTACATAAATAAAAAGAATAGAAGCTGCCCACCATAACATTAAATGTAACTTGAAAAATCATTTCCTAAACAGAATGCACCCTTAATGGTGAAATGCTGAAATGCTTTTCCAAAAATTTACTGTAAATATCTGAATTGTTTTTTTCCTCTGATAGCTGAAAAATCATTTGCATTACACTAACATAAAGAAGAAAGCTGAATTATTTAAAAAGTAGAAATGAAACTGATTTGAAGAAAAATAAATTAAAGTATCTGAATTGTGTCACCGTGATCAGCTGAAACTTGCTGGCCTAAAGGGAAAAAGTTGAAAGGATCTAGTTTCATTTTAAGTTTAAACAAAATTTCTACAACAAAATATGATGATACATTTGGCTAATCAAAAGAGAACATTTGATTGAAAGTTAAACAAAGGGTCCCCTATTTAAAAACAATAGTGTGAATGCCGCTGAACAGCAAGGTGGTGACCACTTGATACAAACACCTTGAGCCAAAAACTATAGTTGAAACTGATTCCTCTCAAAAGTATGTACTACACAAACACTGCTTTCTAAAGAAAATCAGCTAGAGCCTTCAATCAACATGGTGACAACACATAAAAAATATGTAAACACATTCAATAAAATGAAGGTGTGTTTGCAAGTTTCAGACAGAAAACTCTCACACCTCTTATAATGGGAGTAAATAAGAGATTCGAATGTCTGTCTCTGTCAGTGGGCCATGCCCATCAAAAACATTAGGTCTTATGAAAAAAAGAAGAGTATTTTGAGAAACATGACAAATTTATTTTAATTTAATTTTAATATATAATTTGTTAGAGAAACCCAAAGACTGAGCAAAAAGAAGAGGAAAACAGAGAGAAACATTTTAAAAATGCTGAAGGGCAGAAATCACAGTATCCTCAATATTCTGCAATACAAACCAATTAAAAAAGCCAAAAGTTTTAAAAAAAAATGTCTAAAACTAAAAGTGCAAAAAATCCCCCCCAAAAATTAAAAGATATTAAAATGCTGATTGGAAGAATAATAGTTTAAATTTTGAATGAGACCTGCTGAATGGAAGCATACATTTCGTTAAAACCTGAATATTTTGACAGTTTAATGGTTTCTGTAGCTGAACTATGCTGAAGTAATAAAAGCCAAAAAAAGTCAGACACACCAGTTCAAAGGTGCTTTACTTTCACTAATCCATTTCCTCATGGAATACTGTTGTGAGGAATGATTTCTCACATGGTAGTGAGATGTCCCTTAAACTACTGTCAAGTGTTAAAATACCTCTGCCATATACTTCATAGACATAACAAATGTTTTTCCAGTGATTTACTTCCTTTTATGTTTGCTATATTATTATTATTACACACTTAAGAGTGTTTCCACTGTAAACAAACAACATATTCAAAATCTGCTTATAATTAGTATGTATATGTTTATAATCAGGATACAATATGCAAAAATACAATTATTCTTATACATTCAAACATGAGAAGACAAGACAGACAAGTTGGCAAAATGTTTCATTTTGTTTCAGGAGACGACTAATTCATATTAAGAAGATCCTAAATGTGAAAGAGCTTCTACAGACATTCTGAAAACAGTGAGGGATGAAAAGAAAGGATGAGCTGCAGGTGATGATATTAAACATAAACACGCACATACATCACGCATTAAGCCGTGAGAGACTTCCTCAGTGCTCCAAATTAAAGCTGATGGCCATAGAAACCTTGTAATCACTTGCGGTGCCAATTTTCTGCAGAGAGGATGGGGAGCAGATGTGTGCCAGAATACCTTAGGATGATTTCTTAATAGCTTTATAAATCCATTCATGTATTACTGACACACCAACACCGCTGTTAGCCTGCTGCTATTGGCTCGACACCACAGGCCTTTAAGCACCTGCTGCACAAACACCACTTAGCTGCTCCAGATACTGGTGCAACAGGCAATAACTAGAAGTGTTATTTTGTTTTTTTTGCCCTATGCCTTACAGAGACTTTGGTCTTTAATAGAGTTTAGAAGACAACAAAGATATGAAACTGCTGATGCTATGCATTCCTCTATTCATCTCAGTTTCTCTCTTCTTAGTGTCTTGCTTCCACAGGGACTTAGCCAGACTGCTCAGCTGGCTGCACCTCACAGCTGTGCCCATGCACACTCTCAGTTAATTACAGGACCACTTCTGTGTGACTGCACAGTCAGCAGGTTCACGCCACGGTTATTGTGAGTGGTGGGTAAACTGAGCCTCAGAGTTGCCCTCATTATCCACTAACCCGTCAGCAGAGTCAGTCAAGTAGTGATTACTGTTCCCAACCACAAAGTAAAACATTTTATTTGGATAATTGACAGTCAGCAAAAATATGCATATAAAGTATGTTGGCAACAAAAATTTCCATAAATTACAGTGACATTGAAGATTATTGTTAAACTCTTCGACATCTTCTTCTGCTCTTGTTCACTGCAACAATCAGCGCTCAAACATTTCCTGTAAAAGTAAAACTACTCTTAGAAACAGAATAATGGTGATGATGATCATGATAAATTCAAGTTACTAGCTAGGCGAAACTGGCATTTTATATCAGCTTGAATAGGCAAAGTGGTGCGTACCTGCTCCAGATCCATCTCCTCATTGATGTTAAAGGTAAGTTCCTGTATCTGCTGCCAAGTAAATATACATATTCAAAGTAAAAGAAGTATCTTTGCAATCTGATGATATAAAAACTAATCTGATTTTTCTCCCTATTTTCCAGTTAATTTATTACATATATAATCTGCTTTAACAAATCTAATCAATGAAAGATGGTTTTTCAACATTGATTTCAGGCATTTGACAGGACAGACAGTGTCTTCAGTGGAATTTTGAATGGTAAATACACTATACACTTGGTGACCACTTTGTTAGGTTAAACAACTGAGTTGCTTTTATGATGCCTGAAATGTCCAGTTTTTGATCAACTGGACTGTGTTGTATGAAAGTGTTTAAAATATTGTGCCTTGCCTAAGCATGCAAAAAGGTAGGTACAAAAATTACACTTAATGTGATGAATTTACACAATCTCAACAGTGTCAACAAAAAGCAATCACCAAAACAAAAGTACAATTCAGAATAGTTGTACTACAGCTGTAGTAGGTTGTACTTAACCGCTTGTCCTCGTAAGGGTCACGGGGGGTGCTGGAACCTATCCCAGCTGTCACTGGGCGAGAGGCGGGTGGACAGGTCGCCAATCCATCGCAGAGACAAACAACCATGCACACTCACATTCACACCTACGGACAATCTTAGAGTCACCAATTAACCTAACATGCATG
>JAUMHL010000028.1:21577011-21638676 GCA_032362345.1 Sandelia bainsii | reverse complement strand
CTCACAATCACAGGAGATCAGAAAGATCCCAGTCAGTTCACTTCTGTCCATCACCTCAGAAAAGCACAAAACACAAGCTGGAGAAAGATAGATGACAAAAGCTCCACAAAACTAACAAAAACAACCCACAAAGAGAGGAGCTGCTGTAACAGGCTGCCACCCAACAGGCACCATTCTGTTCCATTATGCTGATTGTTACACTACGATGACAGTTAAACGTGACTATCTGACTGTCCTAACTAACAGTATCTAACTATCATGCAGTAGCTAGAAGGGGCCCCAACATTTGTCTGGTTTTCCACTTCTGACGGCATGTTACTGGTTAAAAATGGGTCAACAGCTACAAATGACTGTAAATGCAAATTGATGTGTTTAAATTATCTCACAGGCAATGTTGTTCTGGTAAAGAACTTGTTGATTGGCTGGTGAAACAAAATGACGGCCTCCAATCAAGAAGCCAGGCAGTTGGGATGTGGCAGGTCTTGGTAGATGAAGGAATCCTTGTACATGGTAAGAACTGTATAGCTTAATTTTTGCAGAACTGTCTCTATGAAAATGTACTAATGATTTCTTACTTCCACTTTCATTATACAGACAGTTTTACTTGCTAACCAGCAGCTAAAATTAAGGACACGTTAACATTGGTCATGTGCTGGCCAGATTCTGGTATGTTTAATATATTCTGATGATAATATCTCAGGCAGCACTCAAGAATTTCCCAGAAGTGCTTGAGTGGCCTGAAATTTGGCAGCTGAGACCGCCAGGGTATTTGTTTTACACTGTGCTCTCACTCAGTCTAGTATGCACTAACTGCTTCTGCTGTTTGGATGGGACATTGCCTTCCTGAAGGAGACCACTCCAATCAGAATAGAAAAGCTTCATCATCAAATAAGAGTGATCTCTCAGAATGCATTTGCACTTATTTCCATTTATTCTGTCATTCTAGAGTTTTGTGAAGTTAATAAGTGACAAGGAAAATCTCCTTGAGATCGGATTTTCTTTTTTAACTAATCTGTATCTTTACATTATGTAAATCAGCTACTACAGGACTATAGCTGTACCATCTTGGTTACATTAACAGTGTGTTTTCCTCTTCTGTCTCAATCAAGTGAAACAAGAGTTGAACTTCCATGACAAGGACACACAGTTCTATCGTTTCAAGGACTCTGAGTTTGGCCCAAACCTCATAACAAATGAGAAGGACTCCGAAGATGAGCTTCAAGAATGTCTGTCGCTCCTGTCTCAGCTGGGTCCTGATGCTCTGCTCACCATGATTCTACGCAAATGGTCAGTTGAGCCTTTACATAACTATGTATAGTACCTAATTATTGAGATTGTTTTCACATGTATAATGTATGACAGCTCTCTGAGGTTCATACAACTATTCAACAGAACCAGTAGGAGGATTTTTCGTCAAGATTTTTAAGTGCACCTGCATACACATGTTGTTTTTTCCCTGTGTTTAGCCCCAGTCAGAGGAGTGCTGAGGACCTGGAGGTCATCTATGAGGAGCTGCTCCACGTCAAGGCTGCTGCTCATCTCTCTGCTTCAGTAAGTCACTACAACTGCCTGCATATCTCTCTCCTTATGATTAAAGAATTAGATTTAATTCATTTTTTTAACTTAAATACAGACCCCCTATGATGTTGCCCCTAGATTTCTACATTTCTAATAATCATTTCTTATTACCGGAATATCAGACAAATTATGCATCAAGTTTCCTCTGACTCTTAAACTGTTTTGACCAAGAATCATTGGCATGTTATACAACCAAAACGGGAGTTATCAATGCAGCCAGCAGTCATTTCTTGCCCTCTTGTGCCTGCAGGTACGTAAGGAGCTGGCAGCAGTGCTGGTCTTTGAATCACATGCCAAGGCCGGAACAGTCTGTGAGTGTGATTGCTTTGGTGACGTTTGAGCCTGGGTTTAGAGAGCCTCACATACACCTGCAGACACACACAGTTCCATTGTGTAGTTGAACTGCACTATGTTCTGAAATGGAAATGCCCTATTAACATCGTCCTCTGCACATCATGTGCTTCAAATATGTTTTATCCAATAAAACATACATGACATCAGGAATATTTCACCATCCTCATGTTTTGATTTATTTATTACTCCAGAGGAAGCAATCAGGTTATCACATTTCACACATTTTCTGCTCTCTTACTCCATTAGTCTTGAGTATGAAAGAGATGCATGCTGTACATCAAAAAGTCACTTTCTCGATAAATGTCATACTGAGGCAATTATGTTTTCATGTTTACACATTTAAAAGTCTGTCTTGTTTGTTTTTTTTGGTGTAGTGTTCAGTCAGGGGGATAAAGGCACCTCCTGGTACATCATCTGGAAAGGCTCTGTGAATGTGATCACACATGGGAAGGTAGATTGCACCGGCTACAAAAGAAACAAATAAATCTCAGAACTATTGTTGTCTCATATAATGTGATAATGCTGAAAAAAACTGTCTGCGTATAGGGACTAGTAACTACACTACATGAGGGTGAGGACTTTGGGCAGCTAGCTTTGCTAAATGATGCACCTCGAGCCGCCACAATAATCTTGAGAGAAGACAACTGCCATTTCCTCCGAGTTGATAAACAAGATTTCATACGCATCCTGAAGGTATGTTTGACTACATGGCTGCTATATGTCCTTCACTATGGCATTTTGTACAGACATTGTAAACACATATATACGTATAGTCTGTTTGCATGCATGTAAGGAAAAATATGTATTTGTCTGTCTGCACCACATATTTAGATCCACTACTAATTTGACTGGGTCATCATCCATGTTTGTGTATCTTGTTCTTCAGGATGTGGAGGCTAACACAGTGCGACTGGAGGAGCATGGGAAAACTGTGCTGGTGCTGGAGAAGAGCGCTGGCTTGGCCGAGCAGGGAGGAGCCGGAAACAGCAGCAAGTGAGAAACTTTAACACACTCACCTCAAAAGAGACAACAATCACTTCACATGCAGGTGTATCACTTTTCCACACTTTTATAATACCCATAATCCAAACACAGCTATCAGTCATCATAACAGAATGAGGTATAATTTTATAATGAGGTATAAGGATCTTTTTGTCAAATGTCTTATTAATGGGATGTTATCTGACAGCCACAAAATAAATGGACTTTAACCCTGCCTTGTTGAACGACTTCTTATCAACCGTAACTGTTTTAGCAAACATTAAAGTGAATTAACTCAATGCTGACCTCCCCTTTAGGTCATCCTTAACCTGCTTTACTTTGTTTCTCTGTTGACTTGCACACATAATGCAATCATCCTGTTCTCCCTACTCCAACAAACAAGCAAGACGTATTATCTGAGGAACCCAGCCAGTATTACATTTTTGGACCGGATGCCAATAGATAAAGAGCCCTAAAATGTAGTTAGAAAGGATTTATGACACACATTATGTGCTGCAAGGCAAAGCATTTTACTCAGCTGTGATATGCTACTGCCAACTCGCTTGTGTTTACTCCTGTAAACACCAGAGTCTGCTGGATAAACTAGGCTATGCAATGATTACGTCAAAGGTGTCAAGGGTGTTATTAACTTAGAAAAGCAAATGTAAACATAAAATTGGTCATAATGTATGTATATACTGTTTGTCAGCTGTCTGTGCTACTTAAAAAAGATTACCATGCTACACACTTAAGATGTGTGACTGTGCCTGAGCTACATAATCCAACTTTCAAGAATCAATTTAGGCTCTGGCATGTTCTGCCATTCTTTTGGAGCATATTTCAACTAAGAACATATTTTTTAAAAAGTTACATATTCTATCTCTACGTACAGTTACGCAGAGATGTCAGCATGACTGTAGATTCATCCTCTGTCTCTGGACAGATGTTACACAGCTGCCCTTTGAAAAGAATTTGAATTAGCGTGACAACAAAACAAGAATAGAAGCATGAACAAAACAAAAATTGCATCACCAAGAACTAATTAAAACATAAATTCACAAGTGAAATGTACGAATAAAAATAATATATCTTGTTGTTACATATCTGTCTGTGCAGATACACAGTAATGTCAGGAACACCTGAGAAAATCCTCGAACACCTACTGGAAACAATAAAGTTGGACTCTAATGGAAATGACGCAATAGGTAGGAGCCTGCAGTCATATACCTGTAACTTTCACTCAGTTTTAGCGATTAATTCATGATGACTAGTTAGTTCGTCAACTGTGTGTTGTTGCGATGTTTGTCTTCCTGCAGATCCCTGCGTGAGCGACTTTCTGCTCACCCATAAAGTCTTTATGCCCTCCAGCCAGTTGTGTCCTGCACTACAGCACCAATATCCTGTTATGGTCCATAAGAACAACAGTGATACTGAAGAAAAGGACATTGTGTACTTCCATTGCTCCTCCTGCTGCTGCTGTGATCATAATGACTGTGTTGATGATGTCCACAATTTCCAAGTATTTTGTTTACAGCGCGTTTATTTGCCAAGAGTAAACTGCACGATATTCTTCTGAAAAACTGTGTTTTGTCATTGTCTAAAATTATGTTTGCAAAGCATGTGATGCACCTTAACCATCACTGCACCTACCAGGCAGAACTCTCTGAGGGTTCAGATCAGGAGAAGGCTGCCTACACTCTCAACACCAAGCAGAAGGTAGTGAAACTGATTAGCCAGTGGGTGGCACTGTATGGCCTTCTGCTGAAAGAAGACCCTATTGCTTTGGACTTCTTGGAGGTGAGATTGCAGGCTCAGGTTAATTATATTCAAGCTTATTTCACTGTGTGTTGGAATATAAACTTTATTTATGAGCAGAATCAATAATTATGTTGCAGAGACTGAAGAGGGAGGTGGCGGGGGATTTCCGTCTGTCCAGCCTGCTGAAAGAACAATTTAGGGAAAGAAGGAAAGCAAAAGTGTAAATAATAGTGTTTTTTATTATTGTAATTTATAAGTGTATCTTAAAATAAGTCAAGTCACTTGTCACTTGATAACACTTGTTCGCCTTTAAACACTTTGATAGGTTGGAAAATGGATATCAGTCACTGAGCAGGGTACGTATGAGAAAATAGTTTGGATTTAACGTTGCTGTCGTTTGTCAGTTTAATGTCACTGACTTAAGTTTCTCTCTCTATCGACAGAACCAGCAATTTGATTGGTTTTCAAACTGTGAGGAACCGGTGGGGAGGTTGCAGCCAATCAGAGCAAACGATAAAGGTGAGCATGACTCAGGCAGCAAATCAAATCTGAAATGCTGTGTTTACATTGTAACACAAAGTGGTTACACAGTAACACATATTACTGGCATATCAGTATAACGTGACATTTTAGCATTTGTCCCTTTGCTGTGCAGTGTTGTATGAGATCTATAAGCCAGACAACAAACCACTCACTCTCATGCTCCCAGTGAACACGTCTGTACAGGATGTGATATCAGCAATAGTAAAACCTGGCGGAGATCACATCCTGGTCAAAATGAACTCCTCTGGAGGTAAGACTTATAACACGTCTTTATTTTTTGCTGAATCTTTCTCATCTTGCCTGAGTTGTCTTTATACAATCCACATTTCCAGAAAAGTTATGACTTATTCTAAAAACTGAAATTAAAAAAATAAAATTTTAAATTCAATTGTACTGCACATGTTCACTTTACTGCACACAATAACCTGCTCATCTATTTCTTCACTATACTTAGATTGTATATTTATATTCTGTATTTCTATATTGTATATTTGCTAAATTTTGTACTTCTATTTTACTTTATTTTCTTCTATTCTTGCATAGCCTATAGGGTGATTCAGTGATACATTTCACTGTCGGTTGTACTGGTATAACTGTGTCTGTGGCGAATAAACCTCTTGAATCTTGAATCTGAAATCAATTTCAGTTGAATTTTCAATTTAACATTTATCTATCAGACAGAAGCAAATTTAGAGCTTGATGCAGCAATACGTTAACGTTGTTGGGACAGAGGCAATATAAGGCTGAAAAGTTGAATGAACACCTTTTTCCTGGATGATTCCAAAACTTGCCGGTTAATTGGTTTTGGTTTTTGTTTGTGGCTCACTCACCACTTTGTGACAAACTTTATGAGAGAATTGTCATTCAGTTCAAAAAGAGTATTTCTCAGCAAAATCTCAGTGAGTAAAGGCCAAGGGCAGAAACCACTGGGAGTTATCTGGAAAACTGTCACTTAACACAATCCAGAAATGCACCTGAAACTCTATTACACAAGGAGGCAGCCATGATAATTCTGTACAGAAACACCACCAAGTTCTTTGGACCCAAGCTCATGTCAGATGGACTGAAATATAGTGGGAATGTGTGGCCAGAAGAGTGCATGTTTCAACTTGTTTTTGAGAAAAACAATGCCGGGTTCCCTGTGCCAAAGTCAAAAACGACCATCTGTTATCAGCAGAAGGCGCAAAGCCAGCATCTGTGATGGTATGGGGGTGAATCAGTGCCCACAGCATGGGCGACTTGCATATGTATGTGTGAAAGTAACATCAACGTGGAGGCATGTATTGAGATTTTAGAGCCAGATATGCTGCCTTCAAGGCCATGTCTTTTCTCAGAAAGCCACTGGGTATTTTAGCAGGACAATGCCAGGTCTCATTCTGCACTTGCTACAACAGCGTGGTTTCACAGACACAGACTGTGTGAACTTGACTGGCCTGCCTGAAAGTGTATGATGCATCACGAAGAGGAGGAGAGGCAGAGAACAATGACAACAGACTTTTCTTTGTGCTTGGTAGATTTTATTTTTATTGCATTTTAGAAAAAGTCCCAACTTCTCTGGAAGTGTGGGTGCAGATTCATGCTGTTCTTTGTCAGTTCATTATGTTGAAAATGAGCTTTTCATGTATTAAATGCACACAGAACGAGCTCAGCTAAAGCTGGATGCCACTGCAGTCTACATTGCCTTGGGGCTCAGTGAGAGACTCTTCATTTGCACAAGCAGTCAAGTAGAACAACTGGTGAGATTTTATTTGCTTTCCATGCCTATTTTTTTGATTTGTAAAGAAAGAGATCTTACCCCTCCCTCTCTCCTCTGATATTTATTTTGGTGGAAATTTGTTGATGCTTTTGCTCAAATACACACCTCAACAGCTTCTATCTTTAATTGTCTTTCTCTTTCTCTCTCAGGTGCCCCTGACTGAGCAGCAGGGTCCAGAGAAAGGAACAACTGACATCCTTGAACAGATGGGCTCTAAAGACATTGCCACTGAACTCACCAATTATGACTGGGAACTGTTCACTGCCATGCATGAGGTTAGCAAATTTTACATCTGGCCACAGTATATAAACTAAATGCTACAGAGCAAAGAGGAAACTGCTTGATTAAACATTGAAATAGCTTACCAGGGTTCATGTCCATTTGGATGTCAATACAAGCAAAGCCAAAGCTCAGTCTGGCATTCACACAACAAGGCTATCTTTTTGTTAGGAGCATACCTGAGTTACACTCCTTGGCACTTTTTATCTGACAGCACAAGCTTTGCCATCAGATTTTCCTGTCCTGTAAAGCAGCACTCCCTGCATGCTTCAGTTTTTCTGAAGCAAATCACATTCATAGACTCACATGTAAAACAACTTATCTCCCTTTGATTTGCAGATTTGTAATTTGATGTGTAATTTATTTAAGCAATTTGTCTACTCATCGTCCCCGTGTCTCCAGGTGGAGCTTGTCTACTACATATTTGGGCGTCATAAATTTCAAGGTGCCATCACAGCAAACTTGGAGCGGTTTGTGCGTCGCTTCAACGAGGTGCAGTACTGGGTGGTGACTGAGCTGTGCTTATGTGAAGATCTGGTGAAACGAGCCGTCCTGCTCAAGAAGTTCATCAAGATTGCTGCAGTGTAAGAGTTGGTTATATGCTGTAAAATCTAAGCCATGGTTTGATGATGTTCATGGGTCCCAGACGATGAAGCCTAATGGATGATGGTCATCACTTGATTTTTCATCTTGCGTCACCATATGGTTAACATATGTGGGTTTTTAAGTAAAAAAAATCTCAACAAGAATTGGATTATTTGCCATTAAATCTGATAGATTTCTACCTATCTACCTATTTGATAGATAGGTTTAATTGCAGTATGTTTAATGATTCTCTGATTTTTCATCAAGAGCCATCAGCAGGTCAAAAGTTTTACTTATCCAACATTTTAGATGATGATTATGAGCAGAAACTGCACAATCAATGACATTCCTTTCCCCATCAACTGTATGTGAGGTTTAGTGATAATAAGCACATGTTGAGATGCTTACATGGCGAGCATTGCAAGTCTTATATCTTATAAGTCTTGCCTCGTAAAGCCGCTAGCTTGGCCACAGACTCATAATCTTGTTTGCATATAACCCATAAAATCTGTTAATACAAAATCACTTCAAGAACAGCACTGTGCCAGTCTGAGATTATTTATAAACTAATTATTTATAGCCATGCGCCCTCTCTGTCACAGATTAAAGGAGCAGAAGAATCTCAATTCATTCTTCGCTGTGATGTTTGGTTTGAGCAACAGTGCAGTACAGAGGCTTTACAAGACCTGGGAGGTGAGAATCCCCAGAATATATAATAATTGATAATTATAAAAAAAAAAAGTTAAATAACTCAAACTGTACTTGTCATTTCCTACTGCAGAGAATACCCAACAAGATAAAAAGAATTTACTGTGCTTATGAAAGGCTGATGGTAAGTTACGCTGCATGCTCTCACTTGATATTGTTTAACACATGCCCCAAACCTCTTGATGTACACCTACAGTTCTCTGTTTATTCTCTGCTCCTGTTAGGATCCTTCACGCAACCACAGGGCGTACAGACTGGCTGTGGCCAAACTCGGTCCTCCTTACATTCCCTTCATGCCTCTGCTGCTCAAAGGTAATGATAACCAGCAGCCAATTACAGCTAAACTACTACAGTCAGGATAAAATCACCAGGATTCTAATTAGTGACATGTTTTCTGTTCCCATCTTTGGCCAGACATGACATTCATCCATGAGGGAAACCCAAACTATGTAGACAAATTAGTCAATTTTGAGAAGATGGTAAGACAGTAACTTGTTTTTGTACGTACATAGCTCAGTTTTATGCTCCTCACATGTAAAGTCATCAGAATGAGACTGAAATCTTTTCCTCCCTTTGTCACAGCGCATGATTGCCAAGACAGTGAAAATTGTACGAGGATGCAGAAGCCAGCCTTATGGTAAGTGGTCTAGTTGAAGCTGTCAAACAACTATCAGACACATCTGGTACTAGCATGTGCACTGGGACATGCATGTTGAAATAAATGATGATGGGAGGTTTGTGTCTGTGAATGATGCATGTAGGATATATCTGTTCGTCCTCTGCAGTGCCTTCATCTCCACAGAGAGGCCTGGCAGATCGGATGTTTTTGGAAGGGCCTGCTACTCGCGTATCTACATGTAAGCTGTAGATGTTGTATGTAGTGGTTTTCCCTGTAAGCTAAAGGCTTTCTGCTATGATGATTACTGTTTCAGCACTTTCCTTGTCCAAAAAAAAAGGAAGATTTGCTAATACAAGCGCTTATGTTTATGCAAAGTCAAACATGATTTCTTCTTCTCATCATCCAGACTCCGACCATGCCCTTCCTCTGCGGAGTTCGAGCAACGTCCGACACTACATTCAGAACCTGAAGGTGATTGACAACCAGCGCAAGTTAACACAGCTATCACGAACAATAGAATGACAGGACACCAACCTGCTAATGTACAAAGACTCTGTCTGAACTGTAGCACATATCTAGACCAGTGAACAGTTTGTAGCTGGATGATCAAAACATCCACATTTGTCTAAATAAGATGGACCTCTATTGGTGTTGCCTGAATGACTGAGTCCAGTGGATATTCATTCTAATTCAAGATGCCTTTACATTCATGGAGACGTTTTCTGCACAGCACAGCATTGAAGGTGAATATGTGCTGCGTGCACAGTAATGACCTCTGATGCTGAACCAGTGTATCAAATTCTGTGTCCATGGGACTTATAAATATTTCTGGTGGCCACAGTGGAAACTTCACAAAGGCCATGTTACAATATGTACAGTTAGGCAATGTATGCCTAGGTTTACTGTCAGAATTAATTTATGCTTTATATACTGTTGTATGTAGCACTGGTAGTTTCACAAAGGGCCATAAGAATGAACACATACTACAGACCTTTGCCATAATTAATCACTTTAGGTCAGTTTTTTGTGTACTAGTATTTTCACATTAAAATGTATGTATTGTTTCAGATCGTTTTCTGAGAGCTGACATGCATATAATTTCATACAATGTTGTTTTCTAAATAAATTATTTTCTCAGCTACACATATTCAATGGAAGCACAACAATTTGTAAAAAGAGAAATATTTTTATTTAAAGTACAAACTCATAACAGGTAAAAATTGAACTTGAAAGCCTGCCTCGCATCCTTCCTCCTGATAAAAATGTTCTCCCCAATATGGGGTGAGAAAAATTCACAACAAATCACCTAAGTTCAATACTCTCCTTGTCACCTTGTCATAAATATGTACAACTACTTTTTGAAACTCCTGGAGAGTGAAAATGGGCTAAGAAATAAAAAAAGAAAATAAAAAAACCCAGTGCCTTCTCCTGATGTAATCATGGAGGAAGTAGTTGGGAAAAAAATCCCGTCATTATAAATAGTAGGTTGGCATTATTGTTAAAGAATTTTCATGTGGACAGTGTTAAATGATTTAAATCAACAACCAAATGGGGATTTAGTGAAACATTTGAGTATTTTGATAGTAAATCACTGTCCAATAAGAGGGGGCATATGATAAAAAAGTGTACTAATACAAACAAATGTGAAACATATGGCTATTATAATGGTGATGTTTGGACAGGTGCAACAGCAGAGCACATAAATTATCAAACCATGTCCACATATCCAAGTTCAACTCAGATACATTCTGATGGTGATATTTCTATTTCAGTCTGTGGTATACAACAAAATCAACAAAATCAGGAAAGTCATCCAGCAATGAAGTGGTGAGTGCATCTGAAGTGAAAAAAATCCATAATAAAAAAAAACCCAACAGTTTCACACTTCCGCTTAGTGAGAAAGCAAGTGAAAGTGAAAAGCCAAGAACCCCACAAAACATCTAGTGTATGTGCTTATCACATATTTTTGCCACGCAAAGTTCTGGTTTAGCACAACTCAATCACAAATACAACATAAAACAAAAGAAAGCAATGTAATATTTAAAAAAGGGAATATAAATATTGCACTTCCACACAACATTGAGTTCCCAGTGCCTAGCTGTTATCCCGTTGTTAGAGGTACAAGATCCTGAAGCATGCTAACATCTGTATGGTAGCCTAACAGTCTTTTTTTTTTTATCCACTGAGGTAAGTATTTTAATCGCTGCTGTGCAATTAAACAAGTCATCCTGTATATTGACTGTTTTTACCCTAGCCCTTCAACAGCAAAACAGGATGGATTAACCTCAATGACCTCATGCTACAGAGGTGATAGGGATAAACAGGACTAGGCAGTGAGAAAGGCAACAACAGATTCAAACGCTAAAACAAACATTCATAAATACACCAGCCACACATATGCATATGTGCGTGAAGTCACACATGTATGCATGCAAGCACACACACACACACACACACACACACACACACACACACTTTTAACTTTAACCCACAGACATGAAGTATTTACATTTAAAGCACATAAAATCTGTGTAAATGACAAAAGAAATCAACACAAAAGCATTTAAATGTTCAGTTCCTGTAGCCTTCTGGTAGTGGGGTTATTTCAGCCACTTCTCTTTCTAAACATGACAGTTTTAACTCAGAAGACAATCAAAAATACAGTATCTCACAGTAACACACACTGTAAGCTGAAAACGGATCCTTCATACTCACAAAGAGCGATGATCCTGCTATGATCTGTCAAGGCAACAACTCTGCTGATTGTCACCTCTTTGGTTCAGGACACCATTACGCCTGTGGTTACATCATTTGCTCATGCGTGGTCTGCATACTGCGTGAGCTCAACCCAAACTGAGTAGGAGTAAAGACAGCGAAATGTTCTTAAGGTGAACACTACAGCCTAATGTGAGGTGAAACAGGTCTGTGGTGGTTCCAGCCCCATCCCAGTGGTCTACACAATAACGATGATGTTGCCAGCATTGGTAACTCTGGACAAGACCAAACAGGATTTAAGCAAGGTGATAAGTAGGAGTCAAAAGCAGAACTCAAAGGAAGGTCAGTCAGTCTTTGGTGTCTTTGGAAAAATATATCAGTAGATTTCCTTTGAGTGCAAAAACAACTCAACCCAACACTGTCCACCATCCTGAGGCAGAGAGAGAAACATCATCAACAGTTGAGAAACATCCATCCAAGCATTTTCTATGCCCACTTATCCTGTTCTGGTTTACAGGTTGCTGGAGCCCATTCCAGCATGCAGTGGCCAAGAATCCGGGGAACACCTCAGACAGGTCAGGGCTTATGTAAAAAAAAAATGGTGGTAAAACCTGAACTATAAAATAGATTTTTTTCTATATCTATGTATGTAATATTGCAGTTTCTGTAGCCAGGTTAATGCTTTCACTTGTCAATAAACATATGTTCAGGACATTTGTTTCAGCGTAATTCACAGCTCCTGCCTTCCACAAGCTACATGTGGCCATATCCTGTGAGACGCAGTGAACACATCATATCATCATTAGCACCAAAATAAAGTAGTTCAGGGGGTATTACAGGACTCTATGACAAGGATCCACAAAGGGAAACCCTAGAGACATCTCTCTTGCCTATGCTGTTTAGTGTAGCCTGCTCTGCTTTTGCAGTCACTTTCTCATTGTTCAGTCTACTGTTTGCCTTAAGCACTGAGAAAAGTTCAATTTGATATCAATCCCAGCGTGCCAACAAAAAAAAACATAAATTAAAAAATAAAATTAAAAAACATTCATTTGGCTTGGAGATCTTTGGATTTGTTTTGGTCTTGCTCTAGTGCAGCACAGTGGAGCTCCAGTGGTCTCTCATTCGCCCAACTCCTGTTTTCTGATCCGCTCTACATGTTCTGTTGTGTTTCTCAGTTGCAATCATATGGCCAGGTACTGTGGTAACGCTTACTCCGACTGTCATTTAGGCCTCAGAGGCAGCCTGTGGTTTTAAATGCGCTTTCTCCATGGCAGTGCCGTAAGGTAGAGACCGCTTGAAGAAGCCAAACTGAAAAAAAGAAGAAAACATTAGTACAGACTTAACCAGTTTAAATGTAGCTTTATTCTTCTTTCAGTATAACAGTGCACTACAATTTTTGAAACCCTTTGTTTCGCAGCAGCACTAACCTTGTAGAGGACGTAGATGAGAAGAGCCAAAAGCAGTAAACCAGCCAGAATGGCCAAGATGATGATCCACAGAGGCACTGAGTTCTCTATATCTGGCTTGTTCCACACCACTGGGGTCACCACCTAAGGATGAGAGCAAAGCTTGTCTTCATCTCAGTTTAACAAAGAAAAATTAAGGTGATATCACTTGAAGATGCAGGCCAGCAGGAATGAATGAACTAATTAATGAATAAAGACCTTAAATACCTTTTTGTGTCCGCTGGGTGCATATTTGGGTAGAATGGCATAAGGCATCTTCTTAACACTGTACCTGGCCAGGCACTCCAGCATGTGTTGCTTATAAGCTTTCTGAAAGAAGGAAACATCAAAAGTTACTCAGATAGGAAATTGGAGTTGTCCACTAGATGGCGAAAAAGACCTTTAAAATCTTTTAAAGAAAATGCCTTCAACATTCCTCTTCTACGAGGAGCTGCGACTATCAGGTAATACATTTTTAATACATTCACACAGATGCCTTGTGTTACAGCATGCAGGGGTTGGTAAATGTGCATAGTTCAGACATAGCAAGAAGACAGGACAAAATGAGAACTGGTAGAAAATAAATTGTGCATAGTGGGTTTGGTGCAATCCACATTCTCAGTTAGCAACTGTCATCCCATTTGTTGAGGAAAATATGTGAGCCTTTGCAATACTGGTGGCCTAAAGATCCAAATTTGAGGTTTTAACTCTCACAGTTTTCTTTTTTGATGCTCTAATGACAAATGGCTTCTTACTTCCTGCCAAAGCCTGACATGAAAAAGTAAACAGACACCAGAGGGAAAAGAGTAATCTAGAGTGCACAGCGCTTTCCTCTGACATGTCTTTGTCTTCTGGAAGGGAACACATGTTCCACATGTACAGCGTATGTCTAGTGAGTTTGTAAGGCAAGGATCGTCTCTCACAAACCTCCATGAAGGTCTCAGCCCAGACGCGGGAGCGCACTTTGAGGATGGCAGTAGTCCCCTTCTCCAGAAGACCCACTTTGCACTGGAGCGTCCAGCACTCTGAGTTAGAGCAGGACTATGAAGAGAGGGAGAGAAAGGTGTCAAGATGTTTTATTCAAGTCTTTTTTCATTGATAGCAGTGTCAAAAATAATGCTTTTACCCTGGCCCCTGACCCTTACACAAAAGTTCACTAATAGAGTCACAGGACTTAAATGCAGGTGAAAGTCATACAGGAAAATATGAAAAAAAAAAGGTTAATCAGATATGGGAAGGACAAATAACAGCCTTGTTAATTCTGCACTTAGAATAAATATAACAAAGAGCCCAATGTTATCATCCCTTTTCCACGCCTGCTTCAAATTAGATTGAAGGAATGTCATGAGACTGTAAAAATGCAGCATGCACCACTCTCTGCATTATTGCCCAACCACTAAGACCAGCCCATTTTTCTCAAGACTTGAATGCTGCATACACCAACTTAATTAGATCCTCATAATGCAGCTTGGTACATTTTAAAATTTTTAACTGTGTGTTTTTAGAGCTGGTGCTGCAGCCAGACCACCCCCAGACAGAGAGGTTTTGGCGGGTTTCATGCGGGAGCGCATTGCACTGAGTAGAGCAAATATGGAAGGAGAGAACCCGCCTAGTTCCTCCAGGCTCAGTCTTAGACAGACTTAATGATGCTATTCAGACAGACAGTGACTGTATCCATCCATTTCCTGTTGGTTGACCTCCTTGATACCCAAGGGCCGTCTGGGCCACTTAGGTTTGTGGAAATGGCATGAGCATGGTCCAGTGCCAAAGATAACTCAGACCCTATTCCCACATATCCTCTGTGGTGGGATTATGTGGTTGAGATCAGGATCTTACAGGCACAGAGGCTGTGTCCACAATTACATAAAATACATTTCTGGCCTGACTCCACAGCTACTGTACGCACAAGCCCCACTTTGGTTGACACTGACGTAGTGAAATAACTAATTGATCAGTGAATTAGCCAACTGACAATATACAGAATCAAGAAAAAACAGCAAATGCTTGCAATTGTCTTTGTAAATTTAACACATTACAGTTTTACAGTGCTGATTGGACCAAATAATCACTAGTTGCAACCTGCTTTCTAAAGACAGCTTGGATTGGCATTAACTGGTAATATGGCTGATATAAATATTAATATTCAGCCAATAAATACTTCTGGGATTTCACTTCTCAAATAAACCATCAAGTCTTGAGTTTCACATGTTAATATTAGTTAATGGATAGATTTTTGTTAGGATGATGATCCACTCCAGGTTTTTCTAACAGTGCTCCATCACAGAGGCTTCCCAATGAATTAAAACACTGTGACGAATCCTGCTGCAGGATAAACTGCCGGAAACATAAGGCATAATCAGCTTAACAGTGGTACCATAAGACAGTAATTGCCAATGCATTTCAGCATGACTAAAGTTCTTCAACATCACTGCAGTGCTTAAAGAAAAGAAAAATGTTGTCTTCAAGTGATAAAATGTTTTTTATTTTTGGATTACCAGTGCATCCAGTCCTTTGTTCTCTACGCACAGTTCTCTTCAAAGACTAAGGAGACTAAGGAGGTCATTTTAAATTCTCACACTGTGACCTAGACTAACAGCTTCACCCAAGCATTGCTAACACCAACACACTTTAATCAAGTTACACTTTGAATGGAGATGCCTGTCCTACTGAGCGTGAAAAACAAAAGTGCAGACACAGGGGAAACGGGGAGAATGGGCTCCTTCATAGTAACACATCATTGGACATGCTTGATAAACGAGCGCATTTGGGAGCGACAGGCCATCAGACAAAGACATCTTTGATGGAAGGCAGGTATTCGCAGAGGGAAGCAGCAAAAGCAGCTATCTGCAGGTGAGCGGATCAATAGGGCCAGTGTGTGTGGGCTCGTGATGGGGGGGCCGTGCAACACCCCGAGTAAAAAATCAGAGCAAAAAGACAAATGTCCTATTTCTTCTCAGCCTCTCCACCCTTCCACTAATACTAAAAGCTCTTTAAAGTTAATTGCCACAACAGGACAAACCTGTGCCCTATTGGTCCTCCCTTTTAACAACATCATAACCTAATTACCCAATCCCAGGAGCCCCATATAAGAGTAAGGCACCAAAACAGATGCAGATTTGCACACTTCAGCGTCATAACCACATTTACCCTCAACTACAAACACAGACTCCTCATTCTCTCACTTTCAAGAAAACAGTCAGTCGCCTATTATATCACACTTTACCTTTCAGCCTGGCAATGTTCATTCATGCATACAACATCCCAAATTCACAGAAGGTGGTAATTCCCCTCTAAGCATCTTACCAGATTAGTCAAAGGAGCGAGCGGATTCCTGACGTCCCTCCTCTCGATTTGGTGCTCGTGGGCCTTCAGCGCCAGAAGAGGTGGCTCTGTGGCTGTGTGCTGGAGCTAAAAGGAAGAGAAAGTACAAACACACAACACCCATTAGGACAACATGGACACTAACCTCACCAGGCAGAAGAGCACACCGCCCTTTCTATCAATATGAGACCTAATGTTAGCATGACCCTGAGGCTTTTTGTCATTAATCAGAAGCATGTGAGCTCTAAGCCACATGGATTCCCGTGGAAATACACCATACTTAGCAATTCACTAGGGGAAAAAACAGCATTAGATCACAGCTAAGACAGATGACTACTCACAACCCTGCACGACATCTGTAAAGCTTCAAATGTAAATACAAACAACTGTACTAAGATGTTCTGACCACAAAATCCTAAAGATACTTCAACTAGATGTTGAAGATGACTGAGTATATCGCTGGCTGAGGTGGCATCAAGCTGTGCTGAGCGTAGGGAAGAGCTGGAACATCAAAGCAGTGGTGGGGTAAGTGTCCTGGGTGGGGTTGAGAAACTGGGAGGAGGGGGAGGTGGGTGTGGGACAGCCAGCGGGAGCATCCAACTGTTAATCACACATCTAACTGGGAATCGCTGGGAGATTTTCTCTGTCTCATTACAGCCCATTTGACCCCGAAACCCCTGCATCTGTGCACATCTGGATGTCACTCACTTTGAGGCTCAGGTGGTTCATGTTTTTGTCAGCGGTGCAGTTGATGGGACCTTCTGTGGAGAACTCCAGAGGGTAAAGGAGATTGTGATTCTGGACGCTGAGGGGGCAACGAAGCTCAAGTTGAGTGTGACTGATCCGACTGGGCCCATTGTTCACCAGCTGGAAAATAAAAATAAAAAGTTATGTATTGGAAGTGTTAAAAGACCTCAGGATTGATCAATTCATATTTTAGTTTTAGAATTAGCTGTGGGGTTGGAGCTGATCTTTCCCAGGCTGAAAGTTTCACATCTAACATATTTCTTGAATCTACATATAAGTAACCAAATAGAGCACCGTGGAATGTCACCCAATTAAAAGCGGATCTGCTCAGCCTGAGGACAAATGTCACTGCATAACCTGGAGCAAGTTTTTCTTTGCTTTTCCTCGTGCCTGGAAAGTCGACTAGCTTTACAGGCAGTTGGATCTGCTTTCCAGCCCAATCTGCTCAGCCCCAATGAGTCTGCACAGCTATGGCTGATTACCTCATAGATATGTTCCACTGCAGGCCCAACATCCTGCTCCACCCCAAAACTTTTAGTTGCCTTCCAGTTGGCCGGTGGGAAGAAGATCTTATCTGGTCGGGACACACTTAAAAAGAGAAGCGGGGTGTGTGAGAACATGTGGAGGAAGGCACAGGAGACTTAATGAAGGTTCAACTGAGGGAATCCTAACACTCAACTCACCCTTGTAGAATAACATCAGCCTGGACAACCACCTCCAGCTTGTAGGGCACAACCTCACTGTGGGAATTATTCTCATTTTTACTGTGGAAACAGAGAGAGGAAGAAAAAGTTTCTGATTAGCTGATGTCATCCAAGAGTTGTGGAGTTCAGTACTGCTGAATCAGATGCCCCACATATTCCATAAACTGTTAGTGTCTCAGTTGTGTGTTCACATCAAGTGGTACCTGCGAATCTGCAGCTCAAACTGAACAGTTTTGTGCGTGTCCTTCAACCGCGGCACTGTGAAGCGAAGACCTGCCCACAGCTGCAAAGACAAAGATCAAACATATTAATCATCATCATCACATTAAATCACAGTTCTCATTCCATAATATTTTCCATTGCTACCTAACACATAACAGAAGAACAAAAATAACTAAAAGACCCTACCCCCAACAAAAGCTACTGAATGTCTACGTATGGTTTATATACTCTATTTTCTCTTACACACCTTTTTATGACCTGTTCTCATTCACATTTGAACAATACTGCTCATTCTGAAAGCTCCAGGGAGAAGAAATAAGCAGATTCTATGACAACCTTTCTACAAAATGAAGACGTATGTGTACCTCTTTTATTTGTCCTTGTCTACATATCTATTAAAAGCATGCCAGCCTGCGACTCCATCATTAAAAGTGGAACTTTGCCCAGCAGCATGTGCTTCCTGTCACAACACTTCCTGACACGTACTGACTTTTCCTGTGCTGTTCATATGCAACCTGGATATGGTATTCAACCTTTTTCTACAAAGAACAAGAACTTGTGACACAACGTGACTATTAAATAACATATCAATGCAGTTCAATGTCCTACAACCCTTAAACTAATCAGGCAAAAGTGGAAAAAAACAGCAAAAGGACTGTTGGTGTTCTTACACTGGCACCAGATTTCATCGGGTTGCCTAAATCACAGCTGAGGTATCGAGTCTGGTTTTCTGTCTCATAGCTGCAGGTCAGCTGGGTCAGGCTCTGGGAAACAAGAGAACAGATTGGTCAAACCACAGCTAAGGACAACAATAATCATGTCCCAAGAGGCGCACTGGTTCCTGGAAGTTGCAGGTTTTCACCATGTTTTGCATTTTCAATCACCTCATTATTGCGGGCAATACCGCTGTAGTCAGCTTCAGGGGGCAGCACCACATACAGCTCGGCTTCGTACGCCCCTCCCTCACCCTCATTCTTGGCGTTGAAAGTCAAGGTCAATGAGTTGTCATCACCCAGGTAGACTTCTTTCCTGTCCCTGAGAACCCAAGCAAACAAAGAATTGATCACTAACAGAGTCAATGCTTAGGTTAAATGTTTAGTTAGACAAATACATTTGGATCAAGTTAAGTTTGGGTGGAAGTAAACAATGAGATACTTTGTTTGTGTTTGCTGGCAGCAGAGTGGGTAACCAATTGCTGTTGTATTAATGTATCTGATATAATTTCAGGTTTTGTGCATGGTATATTTATTTCCTTTAGCATCAGCTCCAAGTAAATCATCAATTAGATTCTCCTCATTAAATGAAAAACTTTCCAGTGTGGTAATAAAGTCATACATGCTACACTACACAGTTTAACCCTGGGAAACACCTCCCCCTTCTTTGCTTTCACTCACTCCCACTACCTCCCCACAGCTAAGAGCAATGAGAAATTCCATATGGAGGGCCCACGCAGACGCTTTTAATTACAGTCGACTCTCATAAAGCAAGGCAGGAGAGCAAGAGGGAAGATTTCTGAGGCTGATCCCCCGTTGCCCTGCGAGTCAATCGTCGTCTGATTCTAACTGGCATCTCACTTTTAAACACCACAAAACCTTATAGCGTCCCAAAGTGACCCTTGGTCTAATAGGTTAAATGTTTTGGCAGTGGAATAGAAGAAACAACATTGCAGGAACGATGGATACTGAAATTCCACCAAATCATGAGCATCCTGTCAACCCCTCTAACTACTATTAGGCTTTCATAATTTGCTACAGAGCAGACAAAAACATCAAGCTATTATTGTAATTGCACTAATCACGCTTTCTGTGGCTCAATTTCTTGAGTTGCGTGGAGCGCAGCGCGAACACACACTAACAGCAGGTTATTCCATATGTGATGGATCAGCCATACGATGAAAAAAAAAATGGAGGCAGATGGTAGATAAATATAGGAATGTGAAATCAAAATGACAGAGCAGAGAAGGGAGTATCAGGGAGGCTGTTATTTTTGAGAAAAATGCTAACAGATTTCTTGAATCAAAGTGTGGCAAGCAGGGTGCTCCTGACAGCTTCAGAAGCAGGCGAGGCTGCACTCTGGCACACAGCTCCCACAGTTCCCAAACAGATCCCTTTCATCTCTCCTGTCTTTTACCATTAGCTGTTTGTCATAGCACCTGTAAAGTCCCTGTTTTCAGATGACGGTATACCCCTACTCAACACTATTAACGGCCCCTCTCTGGTATGCTAAACTAAACAAAGCAGCGGAACAACATAACCAGCTGCATTTATGCTTTAGCACTCAAATCCCAGGTCCCATTTACATAGAACAGGTGAAGAGTTCAGTGTCTGTTACCCGGTTCACAGTTTACCAAACATTATCCACTTAATTTGAGTATTTTTCTGACATCCATATGCTCTAGGATTTTCAGAAACAAATAAGGAAGTGAACAGACTCACCCCTGAACTGCCAGCTTCAAGTCAGGAACACAGATGTTGTCATCTCCGCAGTCCAAAAGAATCTGAGCCTAAAAGATGCACAATGGGGGTGATAAGGGTTTGGCATAGATGATGACCAGGCCATGATGATCATATAGTAGGTTCTGGCTGAAAACACACTTTACGTGTGAAAATAATTAGACACAAGATAAATTAGTTTAAAGGAGACAACAGGATGAGTATAGCGAGATGTGACATGTGGTATGACTAATACATTCCACCCCTGCCGCTCGACCACCACCCAGAACACACACACCTGGACTGCAGTCCCCGCATTATTTACATCATCGCTGCACATCAGACAGTTAAAAACAATGTTGTGGCTCAGAGAGACAATGACTGACTCAGTGAGGTCATGACAGGCGCAGACACACTCCCTTAAAACAGCTGTCCCGGCACACACACACATGCTTTCTGTTTGAAACGTAAGAATCATGAACGGGGTCCAACCCAGAGCCCGTGCCAGAGGACAGACTCCTGGGGAGCTGAGCATAACGCTGCCAGGTCCCAGCTCTCACCAGTGTCCCACATCACAGCACTATGTGGCAAACCGCACTTTCACCACACGCTACGCCACCCAGCCGACCACAGCAGTATATATGATCATATGGAGGGGGAGGAGCCTTACCGAGACATAGGATGTGTTTGTTGACCTGAAAAGCAGAATTCTGGGTTCTGAGATTACAGTGGAAAGGAAGAAAAAGAACGAAACAGGAACACTACTGGATAAGTGGATGACCGCTGAACGTGTGGCAGGGCTGCAGCAAGGAAAGCCCTGTGACAGTGTGATGATGCTCATGACGATAAAGATAATAAATAGAAATGGAGGAGGAGATTAGAGAGAGCCAAACACCCCCCTTGTCATTACACCATTCAGGGGTTCTAATTATGGACACCGTGGTAACCACCATGCTAACTAAGCCACATGTGCACCCTTGTCTGTGTGTCTGTGTAAGCAGGAATGTTTGCAGGCCCATCACTGCAGTTAAACAACAACAACACTGAGATAAACATGTGACATAATGCGGGCAAGCATCATGCAGTGAAATCAAAATGCTAACTTGGCAATGTGAGTGTATTCATTAATCAAAGTCACTATCATTTGGGCAGATGACTGTAAGAACAATGAGAGCATTGATGCAGAGTTTCAGCCATTTCCAGATTCAAAAAAAGGGGGATAACAACTGTGATCCTTTTTGGGCTTGCAAAAAAAAATTCTTTAATACAAGATCTGAGAATGATGACAATTAATAAACCATCATAATGCCATTACTCTTTGTAGAAACATGTGGTATATGTTAAGATGAGAGACTGAGACTGCATTGAGCACATTGACAATCTCCCATTCTCACTCCAGCTTGAAGAGAGTAAGAACTTGGCAGAGCCAATGACACGTTACATGGCTTGCCACATATTCACAAAGCATATGTGGAAATCAATATGGCATCATGTGTTTGATCAAGGCAGAGGTTTTGTATAATAGTCACTTTTACTGTTTATACACCATTATATTCACACAGTATTAAGCAAGATTAATGAAATATGTTGGCAGTCAGACTCTACTCCCACTCCTCTTTTTACACATACACATATCAAATTTTCTCTCTCTGTGTGTCTTCGTTTAAAAACAGGGTCTTTTTCTGCTTTAAGGTTGATATTTTGGCTCAGGCTTGTCTCAAGGTCTTGGTCAGACCACATCTGTTGGAGGCCTAACAGCTTTGATATCTAGAAAGGCCATCAATGACAGGGTTCAGTCTTGAGCCAACAGGAAAAAAGCAGAAGCACACAAGGATAGAGAGAGAAGTGCAGAAACAAGGGGGAAGATAAAAACTACGATGATTGCCATTTCCCAAGTGCTTAAATCCGGTGGCTGTTGCTGAACTCACATATGGTGCACACTATGCCACAGCTGAAAGAATGCCCACTACCCACCGCCAGAGGAAAACCGGCTAAACGCAAAGCGATTTTAACCAGATGGGTAGATAACTCAATTGTGCCCCACCCTGAAATATCTACGAACCTTCTGTGTTCAGCTCTGAAACAACTCGCAGGCAAACACTCCACTGTACATTTGCCACACATTTTCATTTTAAAAACAGCTTTCCAGACACTCTGGACCTCATCAGCAGGGTACTTACACACTGACATAAAAAAGAACAGACTCAGTCTTTCATTAGGGACATGGAAGAATCGGTAAGTGGCTGGCCAATGATACAGAGAGTGATTACTCACTGAGGCGGATATTCTTATCGGCTCAGAGAGAGCGAGTCTAAGCAATCAAAGCACCATATGCGCATTATTAGTGAACACTGCTCCATCATACACTGATGGAGGAAGCTCTACAGGTCACTCAAGGGTTAGATAACGGTGCAGGGCAGAAGGTCAATGAAGTGTTGTGCACATTAATGTACCTTCTGCTCATATATGTTGGTGGTCTGATAGTTGAGGATGGGCCGCAGGCCATGGGAGTCAGCTGCAGCTTTTGGATCCAAGCTGAAGTTCAAGGCTACATAAATGGGGGAGAGTTTATCCCTGAATTCCTTCTCATCCTGCAGTAAATGAAACACATAGGGTTTTTTTTTTTTATTAAATACAACTTGCACAAAAAGTGAAACTGTTGATTCACAAAATGTGTAATCCCAGTCATAGAAAGTAAGGGAATAGGGGCGTACCCGTAGGTAGATCTTTGTTTGGTTGCACACCCGTTCACCATGGCGCACCCTCACACTCCTTTGAACCAAGGGCTGATGGGAATCCAAGAACAGAGCCCTCTTCACTGCGCTTCTCTGCTTGTGCTTCTGACTATCAAGACGCACCTCTACCTGGAAATCTGCAACACATAACAGACTCGCACAAATGAGCATTCATGGCATGATGAATGTTCTGAGTCAAGTAATGACAGCTAAGACCACCATAAAAACTCAGACACACAATGCAGTCAGTGTACCTTGACATAATGTCATGGGGGAACACTTGTATATAGAAGGAGGAGAAGAAGTAAAATTGCAACTAAGGGTTCACAGGAAAAAAATACACTTGATCATTAAAGGTGAATCCCAAAATATATTTATCCAGCTTCACTCTTTTTTTGTCATTACACTTATAAAAAGCTATATCTTCTGCCAAAACACTTAGCCTATACACTCTTATGGATTTAAAACACTACCATTGGTTACTTGCAATAAAGTGCAGATGTGGAAAATTGGCTTACCTAGGACATTTGGTAGGTGCTTCCCATCAGCAGATATACAGAAACTCAGGTTGACACTGTTTTGGACAGAGGGGACAAGGACATGATGAGGGAAGCATATTCATTTATGGCAGAGTTTCAGTGTTAATATATACTGCACACACAAGACACCTCACTTGTTCTCTCAGTTGTTCCCATGCTCCACTTTTCTTGTGTCCAATCCTTACATGGTTCACATTACAAGGAACAAGGCGTAATGGGAATACAATGAATAATATGAAAAATATGCCAAACGTTTGAAGACGCACTGGCATCTGACTGCTTTCGCCAGCCAGGCTGATAAATCGGTGTGTCTCCGTTTCCACCCACAGCCCCCCCCACACACAAAGAAAAAGCCGAGTTAAGAAGGGTGAAATTGGGCAACGACTCGGGTTTCACTGCTGACCAGTGGATGGCTGTCTATACAGCTCTCTCCCATGACATCAGCTGCACAACACGCTGCTGCTGTCCAACAGTCTGCAACCCCAAAAGCCCCAGAATTTCTACTAGTAAACCCACAGCAACAAAGCACAAACTGGAATAAGTGAGAAAGCAAAAGGGAGAGTCAAAAGTTGAGGTGAAGAAATACAAGAAAAGGGAGAGGGAAATGAAAAAATTGAGACAGAAGGAGACAGAGAATACAAGGACGCCTTCTGAGGAGTAGTGATAACTTCATGTATATGCTCCTATTTCTGCACGACTGTGTGTGCACGCTCACAAGGAGCATACGTGTCCTGATGTTTCCCAGCTGTGTTCCACCACCAAACAATATCTCATTCAAAGCAACTGCAAAAACCTTCCAGGCCTTCCCCTCCCTTCCTCCCTCCCTCCCTCCCATTATCCCTTCTGCTCTCCTTTCACCCCCACAAAAAAACTCCTCATCACCAGGCAACGTAGCATAATCAAGACATATGTGTATACAAGAGTTTCCTTTATGGATCAGGATCCAGAGAGGGGGGAGGAGGGGTGGGCAGACACATGAGTGCAGTGTCAACCATGTCGAGCAGCGAGCAACCGTCATCTGTTTCCTCTCCCCTTTTCTGGAATTGAATCCTGTGCACATTTAGAGGAGGCCAAAAATGTCTAACAATGCTGCTATTCAGCATGTTATTTGTCTTTTTCTCAACTGAAGAAGTGGGATTCAAAGACATTTTGAATATAGGTCAGAGAAGAGCAGCACTCAGTACAAATTAATATCGTTACTGCTGATGGAGAGGATATTTCTTATCAGAACTTCCTGCCAGGATAAAAGTGTTTATATATGGAGGAAATGGGGAAGCCCATCTTTTGACTGGTGGGTCAAACAAATAACAACAGAGCAGCACTGTCACAGGAAACCACGTGTTCGAACTGAACGAGCTGATCACTCACCAGGAAACAGGAATGCTGGTGTTTCCACTGGTGATCATGCAGTTCTTCTCTTCAGGGTTGATCATGTGGGGGGAAACTGTCAGAGAGGCACTGGTGTTAACTATCGGACGGGATCTGCGTATAACAAAAAGATCATCAAAGATTACATCTCAGCTTTTACTGCTTTATAAGTTTCTTTCTAACAAATATGTAAATTACACTGAGGTTTAGAGGTGCTGGTAGAGTTTATACCTTTGGACAGAGCCAGGCTAGCTGTTTATAGTCTTTGTACTAAGCTGCTAAGCTAATTGTCTAGTAACTCCAGCTTCATAGTGCAGACAGGTTCTCTGCAAGAAAGCAACTAAGCATATTTCCTACAATGGTGAACTGCTACTTTAAACAACTAAATTGCATGATTAAATAAAGCATATATTCAAAATAACATACCTATAGAGGACTGCTTTATTAACACCAAAGGCGCCAACAATGAGATCTGATGAAAATAAGGAAGAGAATTAGAAAACATATTAAAAAATTAATTTAAAAAAATGGATTACATACCAACTTACATACAACTACAGCCTCACTCACCTGGGTATCCATTCATGTCCAGGTCCTTAGCACCTCTAAGGGCAAATCCAAAGCTGGCAGGAATAGTTCCTGCAGCCCAATGGCCAGCGATCACCTGAGACGGCTTTTCCCTGAGTCCTTCTGAGTATCCATTATAGATGTAAACCAGACCTTGCCGATCCTCCCCTCCAAATGGACAGCTGATAGCCACATCTGCCAGCAGGAAACAGGACATTTATTTCTACATGTTTATTATCTTTTAAATGTGAAGATGTTTCTTGAGATCTCTTTAGAGGATTTTGGAAATATAAAACACTGTCTGCAGATAATAGACTGCCAAACACCTTCAAATTAACTTCTACTGTAGCAGTAGTTCCTTTGTTTACTACTTTATTTACTGCAATTTGCACTTTAAAAATGTTGAATTTAAAAAACTTTCCCTCAAGCAATAAGATCATCTCTACCTGGATGTTGTAATGTATGATTAAAACAGTAAAAATATAATTTCATATTCATGCAGTAAAGACGTATAAGCAAATGCATCATGATGCTATGTAGCTATGTTATTCAACTGGTCCACCTACTACTATTTCAGTTCTTACCATTGAAACCATCTTGGTTCAGATCTCCCAATGGTGCAATGGTGCTGCCAAATCTCCCAAAGGCCTGGGTGCCTGTAAGGTGAGGTAGCTGGATCTCCAGGTTCAAGGGGCCACGCTGCAGATAAACATAAACCCGGCCCATTTCTTCGAAGCGGCCTTCAGAGCCTCGAACCATAAACATGGGAGCACCCACCAGCAGGTCAGTCATCCTGCAGAAACAAAAGGACGATCACACAAACCTTTTTAAGCTCAGACACAGTGATGCCCGAGCTTCAAGCTATAATGAGCTGGTGGTGGCATCTAATCTAGATTGTGCGGGCTAATTATTTAACACGAAAACAGCCAGAGAAAGAAGAAACGTAGGCTGAGAAAGACAGACAAGGAACACTCACCCATCACTGTTGATGTCAGTTGTTGCCACTGCATAGCCAAAATATGATCCCATCTGTAAACAGAAGTGTTTCCATGACTTCAGCCAACGAACATTTCATTGTCAAAAGAACATCAAAGTTTTGGTTTGTTCTGCAGTAACAAACAGCCATGTTTCTGCAAACCTCAGGCTTGCTTTTGGCATTTTAAGAATAAAGGCAGGATTGATGGCTTTTATGCATTTGGTGCTGTCTGTTTCAGCTCTGTCTGAATTTTCTGTCATGGACCTCAGTCTAAAAAGCAAATTCACTTGTGATTTTATTTATTTAACTGGGTCAATCATCCCTGTTTAAACGAGATTAGTGCTTTTGTATTCCCAGAAACACTTACTCAAATCACCACTGCACATTTTCCTCAATAACTGAGCTTTATGGCAAACCACGAACGAGACCAAAAACCAGTAAAGAAGATGGTGCAAAGGAAGTAATTTTTGACTGACTTAATGAATTAAGAGCTCTTGTAAGGAGACTAGCAATGAAAACACAGAGGAAGGAGTTTCTATAAATTAAGATAGTTCTCTTACTCACCTGTTCACCAGTGTAGTTAATCATGGTCTTCAGATCTGTACCGTTCAGAATGGACACCTGCAACACAGCAGTCACATATGGTGAGCGTCTTTTTATAGTCTAATATAAGCACAGTCTGTGGTATGGAATTTACTGCAAAAATAATTCCCACTGTGACAATATCACCAAGGCTGTTTTCTTTCTTTTACGTTTTCTCAGTCAGTCAAAGCCTAAAGCCCTAGTCTCCCATTCCAAAAGCACCAAACTGAAAGTCAAAATGAGAGTGATGATTAGGCTTTCTTACCAAACCATAAAGCATGAGTCCTTTTGGAACACCAGCCACAAAATCTGAGACGCGCACAGAGAGATGAAGCAAAGATTTAGGAGGGAAAATATGCAGGTCAGGCCCAGAAGGAGCATAAGAGAATTCTAGTATTGACGACATTTCCAGCTCAATAATCATGTAAAATATTATAGCTGAGTTCAGTTTATGTTCATTACAACTGCAATATTTGCAATACATAGCCTATTTTATGGGACTTACCTTCCACCTGATCTCCGCTAAATTCCCCAACAGCAACAGAGTAGCCTGTTGACAACGTAAGAGTGCAAACATTACCCTCACATTGCATGGCAAACAAAAGAATGTGAATGTGAATGAGTTTTAGACAGCCTCTCTTACCTTGGTAGCTGTCATCGTGTTCAGACCGGACCTGTTTGGTCTGGATCTGACCCATCACAGACTGCATAAAGTAGCCTGGGTAGTATGCTTTGATAATTTTCTCCTTAGCTGCAGAGATCACTTCACCTAAAGTAAAAACAAAGAGGAAAACGCTATTGAAAATGAACTTGGAAGGACATTCTGATGCTTGGTTTTCCTGATGTCCTACACTACATACCTTGCCAGTAGTAGCTGCCTGGTCCTCCTAATACCACTTTGCCATCCTGAAAAATAAAACTTGACAATTACTGCAATGAAAAAAGAAAAAGTTTTCCCAGAAATATCATCATGTATAATATAATCAGTGGTGCATTATTTGGAACATAGTTATTACCGTTGTGAAGTCAGCGCTGAATCCTCCCTGACAGTATCCTTGTCCCACCGCTTCACTAAATTCTGTAACACACAGGAGTGGAGTGGTGCATCATGAAATATTTCATGCGATAAATACTTAATATTTCAGATCCTCTGGTTTCAAAGCATTGCAGTGAATCAATAAGCAACGTTTAATCAAACTCTTGCATAATATATTTCACTTTTGAAGAGAGGTAACAGTTACCTGTGCGACAGGGAGCATACTCCACAAATTTGGTGAAATTATGGACTGAGAGGTAGCAGGTTCCTGTAGCATCAGAATGGGGGATGTCTTTTCCAGTCCTCCAGGAGTAGAGAGGGGCGCAAGCCTGGGGTACAAACCGAAGGTGGAGAAAGATGGGGATTGGTGGGGAAGAAAGAGGGAGGGAGGAGATGTAGTGATGAATGGGATGAGGTTTTTGGTGGGAGATGTTTTACCAGTTGTAACAATACCCTGGTGAACTGGAGACCAGGCTGAAATCAGTGGTACATCTGGAGCAGAGTAACCACATAACTCATCCCAGGTCACAACCTGATTTATTAGACCAAAACAGGCTACTCAACTTTGATGTCTGAGGGGGGCACACAACATTTCTTTACAGTGTGGAGGTGAAAATTGGAACAAAATGATGAAAGCTAATGTGAGAGACTATTTTCTAACCAAAAACATACACAGTCCCTGTGACATTACAGCCATGTGAACAGACAGGCTTCACTGAGAGCCCAAATCATAACAGTGGTGTGCAGCATGCTTAAATCCTCCTCTTGCCAAGGTCACCTTACCAGAATTGTGTCACCGTGGGAACGCACGGTGGCGCCGAACCATTGCCGAGACTTGAAATCAGCCTGGTGCTTTGTGTCGTTGAGCACGATGACGCGATCGCCTGGGAAAAATACAGAAAATAAGACACTGAGTGATAGCAGTGTGATAAAACATGCAGCTGTAGTATCCTAACATCCTCATGCTGCCTTCCCCTCCCTCCCAGGCCCTGGAAACATCTGGACAATTGGCAAAAAGGAAGCCTTAAGATTCCAGCTACACTATTTCTTATACGAAGTCAATTAGAGCAAGAATTTGAGTGGTATTTGCTACCCGATAGTGGGTTTGGACTGGACTCAACTGGCCTAGCTTAACCTTGCTGACCCTTATCTCTGTTTGACCACCTGGCCACTAACAGTGATCTTTCACTTCAACACTTGGACAGCAGCAGGTGACATGACAGATGGTCTGGAGAATCAGGTTTAAATGCAACTATTTTTGGAAGGCAGATGTTACATCTGTGTAGCAATGGAGAATGAAGTCCAAACAAATTGATTAAGCCGCCATGTAGCACATACACTGAGGGCTGACAATCCAGTATGTACATGAGGGAACTGCAAATGTGAGTTCAAGTGCAATCTAAACACTTCCAAAGAACCACTTCATGTTAACTGTCTGTCCTCAAACCACAGATGTGATGCATTGCAAAATAGCAGAGCAGCATCTCCCAGGGACTACAAGAGATCATGACTTATGTGGGGGGATGTGAATAAAGCAGGCTATGTGTGTCAAGACTCTCTATCCATGCCTGTCCACTCCTCGCCTTCCTTTCCAGCCAACTAGGCAGCCTGGAGCTGGTGAAGGCCTATTTTATGTCTTTGTGGAAATAGAGAAGGAGCTGGGGTCCAAGGAAAACATACACACTTTGGACTTGCTTCCTCATAGCAACCTCCCAGTCATCTCTGTTTAGGAACACACTTCTCTCTCCCCTGCTCTGTTTTCCTTTTAAATATTATCATCATCTTCCTCTATCTCACCCCTGTCTCCATGTCCGTACAGCCCTTTGTCTCCTGTTCTTTCAGGCTGTGCTGCCACCCCTCACCCTAGATGCTAAGTAGAGAGATTATAGTTTTTTAATAACTCAACTGTGTTTCTGTTTAATCTCCATCACTGGGCTTTGCTGCTAACGCTATTCATCACGGTCTAACAGCAGCCAACCCTCCCCCCAGTGTGCAGAAGTTCATGTGTGGAAACAAGTGCTTTAGCCATAAAGGCAATAACATAAACAGCACTTCAAACAGCTCCTTACAAGCGTGTTACTTTAACTAATCCGACTTAGCTGCATGGTACTTAAGCATACACCTTCTTAATATTTTCATAACTCGTGTTTCTAAGGCAACCAGGAGTAGCAGAAGAAAAGCCATCTTGTAATCCATACATAACTGTGATCAACTATCTGGCCATGTAAAAGCAAGCAGGCACATCAATGTAACCACTCAAAGAAACTAAGAAAAGTCCTCAGATGGCAACATTAGTTCTGTGTCACTGTAATTGGTGATGAAAGGTTCTGTTTGTGGTCTGCAAGGTGACTGAAAGCAGCCAGCTAGAGTCATGTGAAATGCTCCCAGATGAAAATAGAGGAGATTCAGAGCGGAGATAGAGGGAAACCCAGAGACGGGGCCACATCTACGTGTCATCTGACTGAAACCCCCGTGGGAGGTCAGTTAGCGCAGTGTGCTGATGTGATATGGTGCCTAGCCCAGTCTCTCTTGGGACCGTCAGGAGCATGTAGGGGTCTGGAGTGCATCCATAGACTAACTCTTGCCTTTGAACTGTGTGTGAGAGGACAGCCATTAGTGGGGTTAGAGCCTCTCAGTGTGAGTGTGTGTGTGTTTTTTTATGTGTGTCAGTGGGGTGGAAGACAAATGGTCAAATTCACTCATCACATCAGCTGTCCCTGTGGGAGTACCGACAGCAGGAGAACAGAGGGGGACAGAGCTGAGGAACGGGGCTCTGGTTTCTCCCCCCTTTCCTCCTTCCCCTCCCTCCCTTCTTCCCATCCTGTATATGCCCCTCTCACACCCTCCCTGCTGCCCTCGCTACCCTATCCTTCTCCTGGATCCATAGAAAGGCTCTTATCTCAATGGAAGAGGAAGTGGAAGGGAGGGTGCCCTCTGGCCACTTTGACCCAATTAGTTAGGCTAATTAAGTAGGTCTCTGGCCTGTGGGTCAAAGCTCAAACACACCAAGAGACAAGGATACCTATGACACCACTTTGTTATAGTAATGTACTAGATATCAGTACTCTACTGCAGCAAAGCTCATTCAGTCAAGCATTCATTGCTGAAAAAGTGTTTTAAAAAGAATGTGTTTTATTACCCTAGTCCTAGTCAGGCTTGGCAAAGAAAACAGTCACAGCTCCAGTTAATGAATTGCAGCAGTAAATGTCATCCATGTAACAGCTGTTTGATACAGATATATTTGCATGCAGATGTCCAAGTATTGAGTGTTACTCCACCGTGCAGAAGTTCTTCATGATCCAGATGTCAGAACCAGCTCTGGCAGTCTAATCAGTTCCTTCAAAGCCCCTTTAGAAATATGAAGGACATTCTCTGACAACCCGGGGGACTAACCTTCACCGTGAGCCCTCACTGCTTGTTCATGATATCACGCACTGTGGCCTCCAGCCAGGAGCCAGGCATGCGCAACACATTTAATGTAGCAAGAAAAACTGGGCAAGGGTATCAGCTGTGACTAATAAAAGAATGTTGTTAAACCAAGCTTGTGACATATTTCTCCACATTGTGCATTATGGACAGAAAGTTAGCTGAGCTAAGCTTCACATTCTCGGATAAGAAGCCAAAAGTGCCACTGTCCAACCACTGCCAGAGAGTGATTCATACAGTTTGTGTGCGAGTGTGTATTTGAAAATGCGTTTTCAGGGCATGTTCAACCTAAAAGCTGGTAAATACACTTTTTACATAGTTCCCTCCCTCACTTGGCTCCATTGTGCAAAACAAGCTGATGGGAACTCTGTCAACACACTGAAACACAGATGCATTAATTAGACAACCTTATGAACTTCTTTGTGTTCTCTCAACCACTTTAACTAAATCTGGTTCAACTGGAGCCTTTTTGTCAAGACCGGCAGTGTTCACCTGTCATATAAACAGGACATTTCTTTGTCTGGCTTATTTGTTTTTTGTTTGCTTATCTCAGGATAGCTCCTGGGGCAAGGCAACACAAACACAATCTGGAGGAAGGAAGGAATATCCTTCAAATACCTCTTCAACACCCCATTATGCTTTTCAACCCCAAAGAGAGGACACAAACAGGAAAAAAAGGATCATCTCGAGTTCAGCAACCAGCGTAGCCAGCAACAGTTCAGTGGAGTGGAACACTGATGCCTGATCCAAGGAAATGCTGTGCAAAAATATGTCCAGAGCAGCAACAAAGCTGTACAGAGCAAATCTTCAGTTTGACTATAGTTAAAGTCTGAGTATAACTAAATATTCTGTCAGCTGGGTTAAAAAGTCAGATCTTCCCAGCAGCACACGAGTGCACAATAACACATGTCTGTGTGTGCATCGTAAGGCTTACCTTCAGTATCAAACTCAATGGTGTGACAATCTGATTGACCGAGGCTCCATGGACAGTAAAACACGGACCCTCCTTCTGTAACATTGACCTGACTCGTGTTGGCCTTGGGAGCTCCTATCACCACACTCGCACTGTGGAGGAGAGACAGAAAGAAAGACAACATGTTGTAAAATCAAAAGTTATAAGTTCATTTTCTATTTACAGTTTACATCACATCCCTACAACCCAACCTTTATTAACCTGAAGTCTTTATTCAACCATTGCTAAGTTTTTTAGCTCTCAGCCTGGCCTCAATTAAAAAGCTACATTCCAGACCTCCCACTTGACAGCTTTAAAGATGATGCGGTGTGCACATTTTACCGCTTAGCGAGCTGTATTCTGACTCAGAAGCAAAACATTTTAACAGGTTGCAGCACCGTTTTACATAATCCCATACAGCCCTCTACGTGATGTTTGCAGACACACTGTGTACAGGCAGACAAGCGGGTAGACATTCTCACATGGTCACATACGCATCCCTGTGGGGTGATTCAATAGAAAATCAAGAATGCAGACAAGTTAAGTGGAGTCACAGCCTTGTTTCTACAGCTGTGACACTAAAGCTCCATGTTCTTGCAGCTACACTACAGGAAGAGAAGCAACCACTTCAACCAGCAAAGAAAGAATTAGCAGCTACAGGTGCAAGACTTAAAACATGTTTGATGTACTGTAGAGGTGAAAGAGAAAAAGACCAGTGGCATGGTGAAGTCAGCAAAAAAATCTTCAGTAGATAATGTGTCATAAGTGGATGGTTTTTCTATTACGTCACTCTGGACCCACTTGACCTAACAAGCATTACATTTGCCAGCACTGATGTGGGTAAGGGAGCCATGCAACCACTGAGACTAGACAGCATCTAGAGGGCTCTAACACAGGAAGAGCACACCCTTTCCTGTCCCAGATCTTCCAATAGTGCATGAACGTTTACATTTTGGCTAAACTTAGCATCCTGCCCCCAAGGGCAACTACTAAGCTGGGGCCAGAGGAAGACCAAGGAGTCAGCATGATTCAAACAGCAGTTAAACCATGCAATATTCCAAGGCCTTAATCCACGATAATTAATCCCACTGAACCCGTCTATTACCTTAGATGACCAACGCAGAAAGTTTTTGTTTTTTTAATTCTAACAAAAGTGGGCCAGGGTGTGTAGGTGGCCATTACAAAATGTTTCAAATCATTTCAGCATCTATGGCTTTGAAAGCAGACAACTGTGGGAGAACAAAGGGAAGGTTCCAGAGCAGAAGTTATGAGTTTAATATTACACTATTTATGTGGTCTCTGTACCTCAGAAGAGATACAGCACGACAGCAATTCCAAATGTGGAGCAGAAACCCTGGGTTTGTGTTGGAAGAGAGAAAAAGAAACAAATCGGTCTGACTTGGAGGACAAGAAACAGTGTTTCCCTTTTATTTCTGACCACAAATGCAGATGCAGGAATATCCCTGTAGAGAAGCAAGAGCTCCACCTGGACAATAATGTAAATCACAGAGCAGCTTCTTGGTCAGGTATTATCTCAGTGACTCAGCTGAAGATCTACTTGCTGCATCTAAATTTTCACATACAAACTCAAACACAATGCTCATTTTCAAGTACATGATAACAGGACTAAGGGAATTGGAAGCCGCAGCATCTTTTCTTGAATCAGATCTGAACAGCGTCCAGCCATAATTGCCTATGGCAGCTGTATAAAAGTAAGAAATGCATGCAATAACAAAACAAGCAGATCACGCTTCAATCAGCAAGTCAGCAGTTTGAAACAGATAAACACAGATTTGCAGACACACATTCACACACAAACACAGATTGTTGGTGATCTAAAAGAGCTGCAAATGAGGAGGAATTAGCATTTAATGGGTCTTTCTCCCTGACAAGGATCAGTCTAATTCTAGCTGGCATTTCCCCACCCCTTCACCTTATCTGTTTGCTAGGTAGAGCTTTTGTACCATTAGCATTAAATGACGCACTAACTGCAGTCAGCTGAGTGCTGCATTACAAATTCCTATGCAAAATTAGAGGCTCTTGGGATGGGTATGCAAATATATACTGAATGTAATTAGCAGGGGGCGAGAAATCCTCAGCTGTTCAGTTGAAAGACAGATCTGTTCATCGGGTTGCATCGAAGCCACAGTGAATGAAGTGGGTCTAGACAAAGGACTGTTTATAGTAGGAGTGAAAGCAGCACCATCACAGGTTTGATAGGAATCACAGCAGGGTGAATGCCATGCTGACACATGTAGCTCAGTATGCATTTGAAAAGCAATTAAAAGTCTCAGACAGGACACTGCTCAGTGAAAAGTTTTGGCTAAGTCAGTCGGTAGTTTGCCATTTGTCAGTTTAATGTAGCTACGGACAAACAGCAACTTCATCCTTAGTGTGGCTGTAAGCAGATGAAAAACATTAGCGGCTTCTCCATATCTTGCACAGTCAACCCCACCAGCTGCCATACAGCGGCCACTAATGACCTCCACCACTCAGCTGACAATTAAGGATTAATTAAACTTGAGTAAATGATCTGGGCTGCAAGTGAGGAATGTGTAAACAACAGCTTCGCTGTAACCGAGGGCTGGGTTTATCTCATTTGAAGCTCAAGCAATCAGAGGACATTCTACAAAAAAGATCTTTCACCACACCATAATTGCCAGACTGTAACCACTATTTTATGTGGGGTTGAGTAATTAGGGTGATGCAGACTGCTGGAACTTGCTGATGTGACACTATTGTGCGTTGTTATGGCTAATACAAGTTTATGATGAGGTTACAAAAGGAGGTTGTCAAAGGGCAAATTCCTAATCTTTTCCCTCCCATCCACATTTTATTGTCTTCCACACAGCTGCAAAAGCTGATGTCACTCGAATGCTATAATAACCATTTAAGCTGGAAAGATGGAAAAAAAAAAAATGTCAATCACATCCGTTGAGCTGGCCAGCCGGCTGCAGGCGCCATCTGCAGTCATAAACACGGCTCAACAAATTATATGGCACAGGCGCAAAGGGAGCGGGTGGGAGGCAGAGGGGTGGCCTCCAAACTTTAGCAACACCTAAGTAAAAGGTGTGCAGTGACCCATGGAGTTTACATGGAGTCATCATCACGTGCTTTAACGCTTGAGTGGTTCCATATCAGTAAAGGAACTGTGATGCGGTGACCAGATCTCAGCTAGGACGCATGAAGTATGACAAAACACAGGAAACATGCCAATGAATAACATCACCAGTATAATTAAATAACACCTGCATTATTGAGAACGAAATATATGGAGCTGGACAGTTAGTTGACATGCTCTGCAAATTGAAGAACACTCTATGATGTCATCCTACTGCAACAATCTTGGCTTTTCAAAGCATGCGTGGGCCCTTAGAGCGAGATCAGCTGAATGACAGAAATGAGAAGTGCAAGTAGTCTGTGATGACTTATTCTAGACCACATGGAGCCAAAGGAATAGTCTTGTGTCCTCTCAGCACCAAGGCCAGACAGAAGCCGTTTGATTCCTTACGGCTGCCATATGGGCAATCGTCTATTCGAACACACACCACATACACACATGTTCTCAGTGCTGCTCTCCAGGAGCCTGATGCCTGATGAGAGTAGCAGTGCCTGCTGGGATGGCGTGTGTTGACAACAGACAGTCTACTGTGCTGAGCTGAAGCCACATTTTTTTTGTTACTGGTCAGGTACTGTGTCTGCAGGACTGGATAAAGGATATGTGTGTCGCTCTACAGGCCTTTGGGGCAATTTATAGACATTTCCAAATCCCAGGATGACCTTGAAAAGGATCCAGTAACATCTGAACCTGCACCGACCATTGTTGATCAGATAAAACAATCCAGTCTGTCAAGGATCTGATCCCACTTTGACCACAAAACCATGTCCTCAGTATCCAGCAGGGCAACAGGTGGATTGCAAATTACAAGTGCGGATGGCCAAGATAGCCAAGCAATGTTGTTTGTTGTCACACAGGAAAAATCTGTGGACATTCAGAGGCAATACAGTGTGTGGTGACTGCACATAGAGTTGTGAAGGAATAAAACACACAAATAACAGGAGAACAAAGACAGGAGAGGAATTGAAGGAAAAACCAACGTAAATGTCTTTTCTTGTGTACTACAAACAACGGCGACTAAAACTGAGCGGATCATGTTGCACTTGGTGTTAACAGATGCAGAACAGCAGTTACTTTTACTGTAATTACTGCAATGTATGAATGCATAGGAGGAAATGCAATGCTACCAGGTGGACAGATCACAGTTGTTGCAGTGTGTGTGCAGGCCACAGCACAGGGTAAAGTGGTAGAAATTGGCCTTAACATGTTGGATAAAAGCATTCAGTAACTCTGTTCCCTGTACGGATGTATCTGATGTGATATGTCCCCACTAAATTACTAATGTTTTCCTTTGATTTGTCATCTGAATATGCCCAGGTTGTTTCTTCCTTTATCTAAATTTTAGTTCAGAGGTGATGATTTTACACTACTCTGCAGCTGTGAGTAACTAACCTGGCAACTGATTTAGCAAGTTGACACCAAGCTGATACAGAAATCATTGTTTTTACTTCCTTTCAGCAAGAGGCTGACACTCTCTAACAATATTTTACCATCCTTATGGGTGCTTTTACAGTTAACGCGTGAAAACCAGCAGCTGTTTCGTCAAAACCATCAACCATGTCAAGTCAGCGCAAAAAAGTATTTCACAAGTGGTGAATGAGAAATTCGAAACATCCTCGAACTTCTGCAACACATCCGAATGACTTGTGGTCTAGTCAATGCATTTTCTCATACTCCCCCACCACTGAATGCAACCCCCTTCCCTCCCCTTCAGACTGCGATTGCCCTAAAATCCTCTAGCAGGGAGTTTAACAGCCGGTGGTTCACACCTCTCCACAATGTCCACGTCGGGGGGTCCTGTCCTCTCACCTCAGGATAGAGAAGCTGTTTTATTAAACATGGTGGAGTGGTGGTGGGGCTTGTGGGGGGTGCAGCTGTTGAAACACTTTAAGCACCCCAGACCCCGGCCGCACCCACACATGCATACATGCAAGCACACACTTTCACAGAACGTTGTATCTTATTTCTATCTCAACTATGACAAGTGCTGCTAATTTGAATTTCAGCCAGTGGAGCACACCAGCGAATGATGGCGTCATTTGCTTATTGCTATATAAAGGATAGACTTTATCAAGTTACCATCAGTGTGACTCATGTCACGACCTGGGGTTAAAACAAACCAGGCCTACTGGCAGTCAGAGATGAAATCTAGCAAAGTATGAGTCAAGGCGACCCTGACCGATGGCTAACTCTGTTCCAAAATAGACATGACGTCCTCAGGGCATTCCCTACCCAGTACAGCAGACGTGACTGCAGGGTCCACGGGCCCTTTAAACACATCATCACCATATACACTGAGACCCTTTTTCCAGTGAAATATACACAGGCTCATTATTTAAAGCCCCCTTTACTAACAGACCAGTAAAAGCTAGACAGGCACTTTATGTTAGAGACAGACTGCAGTGTAGTTACACTAAATATATCCTGACTGACCTTTGCAGTAACAGACGCTAATGTTCTCTACCTACTGGGCTGCTTATCATAGGTGTAAACAAACAATGTATTGGACAATAGAAAATTAAAGCAGTAAACAATTTCTGCCCTCAGACAAAGGGCCCCATTGTCTGCACACAACTACATACATATAACTATACAAGCTGTACTTCTGAAGCTCAAATGCTTACATGTCCACAGAAAAGGATACCAGTGAAAACTAGAACAGAAACGAGACTGATCGTATAAGGAGACAGACCTCTGCATACACACACAGAAAACATTGCCTCTTTAGTGGCCAAGTGAGACCCTAGTCCAATGTCAATATTAGTTCATCTCTAATCTTGTTTGAGGGGGTAAACTTCAGTGACCTACATGGACCTGCTGACATCGGCATGTGCTTGTCATGGCCAAACCACCCGTGACCTAATTCACATCACAACATGTAACGACATCTGAAACACATGGGTGGACTGGAACATATTACCATCTCCATCATCGCACACTGACGTAGCTTTTTAATGAAGTATTATCTCATTCAGTGCTCCCTGAAAAGTCCTAAAGGTGTTAATGTTAATGTACGTTTCCCCATTTCAACATCCTCCTTCACTATTACTGCCGACACTTTTTGGCAGGCATCAGAGCCTGTTTCATCATTTCATACATTCCAGGCCAGGTCTGTTATTATTTACAGCCATTGACCTTTGACCTTTTCTATCTTAGTATGATCCACTCCCTTATCCCCTGCCTGGTACTGGAGAAGGCCAAAGCAGAGTCGATTGCTGTTGTTTGATTATTAAGTGTTTGAAGAGAAAGTCAGACCTCAGAAGTCCTTCCCATGATGCAGAGGAGGATGTGCACGGTGACTGATATATAGTCTGCAGACTGTGAGGAGTTCATCTTCACTCTACATGAAATAACATACACACACAAGAGGTGACCATATATCCTTTAGCCCTTCCTGCGTGCATCTGACAAGAGCCATCACACACAGTTCACAGACACTATCCTCAGGCGTTCTTCCATGGTGGGCCGTCTGCCAGTGTCCAAACTTAATTTTATTATGTCAGGCCTGAGGGCATGACTGAGCCACATATATAAACTTGTTGTCAAGCATGAGCATCAAAGTGGGAGAAAGTAAGCCTTTGTGTTTTAGTAAGCCTGACAGGGGCATATGGAGCTGGGAGTATCTTCCTCCCTTGTCTCTACATCTGCCATCAGTCTTGCTTCACAAATGTACCACTGTAGTCTAACTAGGGACAAACACAAGTTTCTGTAAAAAATACTAGTAATAAGTTTGAAGCCAGGCTCGCAACAGTTCACCCTGTCAAGAAGAAACTCCCTGTGCAACCCTCAACTGACCTCTCACCAGGATTTCAGCTACTCCCTGCATCTACAACATGTGGGTGATGATGATGTGATTGCAAAACCAAGAGATAACAGAAACTCAGTTCATGACTCTGGCTGATATGTTTTGATGTGTGAGCGTCTAAAAAGCTGTGGATGAAAAGTGGCACATAAATGTAGTTTGCAGATAGAGGAATGATTCTTGTTCTTACATCTCCTCATAGTTTTCTTGATATTTGACATCTGAATACAAATCATTCACAGGTGAACAGGGCGCTGGGTTGTAGGAAGCTAAACTTGAACATTGTTCATGCTCTGCACATACAAACCATTGTCTCATCTCGTCCATAAGCGTGCAGTCTCAACTGTAGAAAAGTTCACATTAAGTCATCGGTAAGATGACGTCTACACTGTCTCATACTTAATGAGACAAGAAGAGATGATGGGGGAGAGAGGCTAGACAGTGGGGGATGGTCTAGGTGATGGATGAATTAAAAAGCCCTGCAGAATGACATCAGCATAGAAGGAAGTGGGAGGGTGGGGGGTGTCAGAGAGAGAAGAAGGAGCCATGCATACAAGCTTTAAATACAAAATCATACCACACTCCTAAAGTCCCTTCTTCCCTGGCAGAGAAATGAATACCAATAGCAGTAGGCTTTTAAAGAGACAGTGAGGGGGGGGGGTCCCATGTCTGAGTGTCTGCAGTCCAGGAAAGTGGAGTGGAGAAACAGGGAAACTAGAGCTGCTGCTGGCGACCCACTCCACACAAAGCCCTTTCTCAAATCCCTGCATACTGGCTAGTTGAACAGTGGTGCTCAGTAGACACAAACTCAGCCAGAAAGTCTGATCACGTCTGAGTGAAAACTTGACTGTGGCTACATAAGCTTTTGTTAATGATTATTGCGATTACAGGGTTGGGTAAACAGCTCACCAAACTGTACTGAAGTAGCAACACACACTTTTCACTGCATCCTAGTTCATACAAAGACTACATGCTCCTACAACAGTAAGGACGTCCCGCACTATTATTTTCTCCTCAGACCACTGGGGTATTAGGCGTGACCACAGGCATGCAGTGCCAAAATCTCTTAAGGAAGAATGCTGACACAGTGGCAGCATGCTGAGTGGGTGTCACAGGGATCACATCCCCATAGAGCCAGGAAGCATTACAATCAGCGGCAGAATTTCAATCCAATATGTTGCGGTTACTGAAGGTTGCAGTCAACAGGCTTTTTTTCTGGCGTTAGAGGCAGGAGCAGATCAAAAGGTCAGAGTGAAATGTCATTTTGAAAGAGCAATGAGATTAGGATTTCAGCGTGATTTCAAAAGGTTGTGTTCTTTGTTAGGGTTAAGATGAAATAGCCACTCTTTTATATTGGCATTAGTCGTTCTTTAGTGTAGGAACAAAAATGCACTTTTATGTATATATTCAATTACAGTGAGCGTGCGTAAAGCGTGTCTCCAGAAGGCACCGTATGCCCAAAACCTTGATTTAATGGGAGAGCAAACAACATCCCACTCATAAATTGCGTTTTCCCAGTCGGAAACGTTCCCTGTAACTTTACCATGTTCTGAAGTTTGACAGAAAAACTTCCCATTTTATCCAATGGAAAGTTTACGCGGCGCGCAAAATACTTTGTGGACAATTGGGTGTCGTGCCCAGCTAAAACTATAAACAAATGTTTTAGACTTTATGCTTTATGCTGGTAAATTTTTTACCATAAAACATTTGGAAATGCACGTTACTTGACTTCTGCGTTAAAGAAACTCACCTGGCAGAATCAGCCAAGTAAAAGTCAACAGCATATCCGAAGTAGCTCCCTTTAGGTCCGCTGTAAACAGCTGGATTATCCACGTCCAAGTTGAACGCTTCGCAGACAGGCTGAGAAAAAGTGAGTAACAGCCCGATGATACAAAGGAGTGAGCGAGCGAGAAGGTCCGCTATCCCCGGCGTCTTTACGCGAAATCGTTCCAATCCCATTGTGAGAAGAAATGAAAACACTGAAAAAAAGTTTGTTTTAAATTGGAGCAATTTCCAGATTTTTACCCTTGAAAGTCCGCAGATCAACCCTGAAAACAGAGGTGGTATATGGCTAAAACTGCATCACTGTATATCAAATAACCGGCCAGTATCTCATTAATGCTCCGTCAGCTCCTCTCTGTGTGTTTCTCTCTGTCTCTCACTCTCTCTCCGCTTCCCTCCTGGCCCACGCCTTCTCTGCTCACCTAATCACGATACATGAAGCAGGGAGTTCCCACACTATACACGAAATTTGGAAGAGGAGGAGCCTGTGATTCCCTAGAAGAAAAAAAAAGAAACTTTGAAGAGTGCTCACATCCACTATCCTATCTCCGAGTTTATGTTTACCAATGTGGAAAAAATGTGGTCTCTTTTGAACTTTTGAGTCCTGATTCTTTCTTATCAGTGACACTAAGATTATTAACCTAAAGAACAATGGATCCAAATCCTCATTTCGATTTTATCTCACCCTTATCTTGACCTTTTGAGGCTGAAGTTGCTGTCAGAGAAGGCAGACTGATAGGTGATGGGAAGGTCAGCGTGAAACTTCACGTCCAACCAATACATGGTCGGCTATTAAGACATGCTAATCTTGTGAATCTTATTGTCTTGACATTTTCACTGAGGACTGAGGAATTCAAGGTTTTATATTTTGCACCAGTTGAACACAAACTGCCGCTGCTCTCATTATGTACTGTACAGCTCTCATTATACAGCGGAGACCTATTTGTATAACTCCACACTAATTATACCTTTATCTCACGCCCTGGCAACTCAATGTGTGATCCATATGTATTTCTATCTAATTACAGCGTTGATCTGATTTGGGCACATGATGTCCTCTGGTGCGCTTCAGGGGGGTGTGGGAAGATTTCGTACTCCTGCCTCTGAGTCACACGAGACCGAGGAAAGTGGTTAGGCTGCGAAAAGCAACTACTCACTGAAATGAGACCTTTAATAAACCTATCCAAGCCAGGCTGGAATTAGTGACTGTTGGTTTAGCTGATTCACTTGAAGCCTCAGGGATTGAACACAGGGGCCAAATTTGGCTGTGTGGCAGTAGCAACATGAACTCTCTGTCAAGTGCTGCTCGTATTTATAACTAGTCTGAGGCACCCCGACGCAGGGAGCGAACTCTCTGACCATAGACTGATGGGAGTAATCCAGAGAGTCTGAAGGGGCCAGTTCACAGCTGTTGGGGGCACTTGATGGTTCAAAGCCCTAATCCTGAAAGGGGGTCTCATTCTCTCCCTCTGTTTTTAGGTCCTCAGGATGAGATTCTAGATGAATGAGAGTCAGAGTTCAAGGCATGGTTGACAGAGAGAGAGAGACTATATGTAGCTTTCAAAATGATTTAGAGTGCGAATGTTCCCAGTAAAGATTTGTTTTTCAGAATAATCATGGTGTGCTGAAATGAGAAGATGATGAAACATGTCGATGAATCAATATAATAAGCAACTAAACTCAAGCCACTTTAATATTGTGTGTTTGAAAGTCTGACGCTACTGGCACTTGTGGTAGTCATCAAGAGTCCCATGACTTCTTGTATAAAGGTAGTTCTGGGGGTCAAGCAAATACTGTGGGAATAGATAATACTGGTATCAGGCCTTGGTCACTGTCTTCTCTTGTGTCTGCCCAGTTGTACAGTACAGCTGTTTTGTTCTGTCTATCTGTCCTCTCACAATTATCAATTTGACCTCTTAAATTATCAGGATTTGCCCAAGTGATAGGAGAAATATTTCTTTCAAGTGCTTTACTCCTATTTCTCCTCACACACACGCCTGCATGTGTGTCATCCAGTAGCAACATAACCTACAAACCAGCGTACACAACTGTGTTCCGTTAAGCATATTTTGTGGGTGAAGCCAGAGTCTGTTCTCCTTTTGGTGATGCATAACTGGGTCTGGCTAACTGAACAGTATTTTCCGTCTTGCTCTAACTGTGATTTCCGTTGAAAAAGGGGGGGGGGTTTTCTTCCAGTGCCTCTGCTTTGACATCATCACTCAGCCACTATGGCAACAGATCTGAAGTGCAGAAAAACACTTATGGAACATTTCACAGGGCCCTACACAGCTGGTCAACAATTTTAAAAATAGACCTGACACATTGACACTCTTGAAAGGCCAGGCATATGTATGTACACTGCAGGCATACACACACACACACACACACACATATTGACATCTATATTGACACCTATTAATATCATTATCAGAAGGCCACTTAATGTTCTTATCTCCTCAGTTCACAGTTCACACCTTCATTTCAAGATATAAAGGTGTGAACTGTTTTTTCATTTGTTTTACATATTGCAGTTAAACAGGCTTGGTTATGCATTAAAATTAATATTTGTTGTCATGTGTTCACAAGCAGCAGTACTATTTAAATGAATAGTTTGACATTTTTAATGACTTGAAGAGAGTTAGATGAGAAAATCAATACCACCCTTATATGTGTCAGTGTCAGTGTCAAAAAGCCAGATCTGACTCTGTGTACCCCATGCAGAGGGAGACATAATCAACAGCAGTCCAACTGCACCACAGGAGAAACTTTATGCAAATGTGCTCTGACATAATTCCACTGTGGCCAGGCAAAATTATTTAACAAAAGAGAGGAAAAGCTGTGAAATTGCAAGCCTGCCTCTGTCCTTTGCATAACCATTTGCATCTCTAAATTAACATGTTGCACCTCCATTGCACCTCTATCTATATGATAACTCCACCAGCTGCTAACTGCAGCTATAGTCACTGTACATCAGGGGTCCTCAACTAAAAGTCCAAGAGTTTTTTTTTATTTCTTTCAACAAAAAGTCTGTTTTTTTGTAGACACATTTTAAAGTCATAAAAAGAAAATTCTTGACAAAAACCATCTCTCTCTTCTGTCTCCCGCTCATTACAAGAGAGGTTCTTAAATATGAATTCATTCTTAGTGATGTATATATTTTCTCTGGAAGGCCTGTGAGTCCATATTCTTGGCAAAACTGGGACTGAAACATAAATTGATCAATATTTTTAGGCTACAGTCTAAGCAAGAGCGTTTATGGGTGTCTTTTATGTTTTGACAATGTTGTGTGATTTAACTTTTTGCAGCAACCATAGCAGAACAGGTATAGTGACCTCACGGCTTTGTTGTTTGGTGGATGAAGCCATGATTGTGTGTCTATTCATCTCGGAACACTTCACTTAAATCTTTATTGAGTTTTGAACAAGCCCCCTGTTTCTCTCACTCGCTGCGTGGTCGTTTAATGTTTAACATTGCCATTAACATGCAGCAAAGATCGCTGCTATTCTTGCTCTGCTAACATGCTGTTCATGCAGCACTTTCTGTGTAGATGTGTCATTAGAGTCTGAGGTTCGACAGCTGATTCTGGTGTAAGTGAAGTTAGATTTTTTGTACATATACATTTCCCCTTGTCTTAAGCTGAATTTAACCAGTCACCTCTGCCTGCTGTCAAAACTCAGGATCTAACGTTTACCCTCGCTTTTTCTGCTTTCACCTGCTTGGGGAAAGACACAGCGACCACAAGGACCCCAACTGGGGGCCACTGCTGTACATTAGTGTGACGTCAGCTCTGATGTACCTTAAAAAACATTTTAATTCAGCACATCACTCTATCAGTTCACCACTTTCAAATGGTCTTTAATCCCTTAGGCACCAGTCTCCACCCCACCTTCATCTCATTTCTCTTTGTAATGGTTGGGTTGACACTGATGGGCTCCATGGGGGTGGGGTGGGCAGACACCCTGGTGACTGCCATTAGGCAACTGTAAGCCTTTTAAGTCACAGAACAAACACCATTTTATCACTCGGGAACAGGCTGCAAATAAAGACCACTGCAGGCAACTAAATAGTTTGTGCACACAAGTCACTAGTCACAACAATCAGGACAATTTAACTTCTGTTTGTTCCTTTCAGCAGTTTGCCTTTTCCTTTTCGGATGCACTGGATTTGTTATTCATTTAGCTTTGGATAAAACGTCTTGTTGAGCAAGGAAATTCTGGGTAATGATGGAAAGTGTGGTTTCTGAACACCAGAGCTATACTGTTGAGTTAATCACAGATCAGCTCTCAATCATATAAGTCTCTGAGAAGAATGAGCCACTGTGGTTTACGTTCAAACCTGCGTGAAACCTAACTTAAAATGCCTTTCAAACGCACTGAACAAACTTTCCTTCCTTCCTTGCTCCCTCTCTTTCTCTCCTTAGCTGTAGATACACAGGCAGGAAATTCCTCCAATGTAAAAGCCTTCCTGGGCTTCCTGTTTCACCAGGTTTGTAATTTTCGTGTCTCTGTTACACTCACACACAAACACACACCTCACGTACATGCAGTTCCTATCTGTTTTGCTTTCCCCTCTCTGTTCTGTAACATTCCCCAACCATTTACAAGAAGGAAGGGTGTTGAGGTGTTGCTCATTGCTCCAGCCAAGTTGAGACATTGCGTACTGGATGACAGATTTCTCATGAAGGGGTGGAAGTCCTGAGCTGGCCAGCGTTGCTGAGTGGACTGTCCATTGTTTGCAACACAGGATCTTAGCAACGTGGTGACTGTATGAATCATATGATTGTTTTAAAAGGAGAAAAACCTCCGGGTGGCTCCTTACAAGGCAAAGATCGCCCGCCCTTCTGCGTGATCCATTTCCTCTTATGAGCTTTTACTGTCAATCCAGACAAATTGAGACAATGTGTGTGGGGAGCAAGACGATCCCAACAGTGTCCATTGTTTAGTTGGCTTGTTAAAACACCCACAAAACTCCTGAAAATGGGCAGTGTGTTTTTTATTTACATCTGTTAATCAGTCTGAGGGAGCAGTAAAGCTCCAAATCATGCTGCTGGGCGCAAACAACCCTACTACCAAGTCCACCAGCCTTGTTCCACACTCCATAACACACACAAGTGTCCTGTGACCTTTTTGCTTTTACAGTGAGCGCTGTGTCTCATGGAGTGTTTTGTCTCAGGCCTGCCTCACTGAACTTGTTTGCTGAAAAACGCAACTTTTTAAGAGGAAGCATGAAATGCTTGACATCATTTAATGGGAGGTCACCGCGGCAGGGTGGCCAGGCTGACGAAGCAAAACAAGACACAAGCAGTCACTTGCAAAACTGGGCTCACAAGAAAATCCTCTTAAATACCAGAATCAACAGTGAAATGTAAAACTGAAGCAGGATTTCACCAGGTAATATTTGCAGGTTATCATAAGGAAAGAACAACAAATAAATCAAAGAGGGTATGATTCCAAAACCAAGTCCCAACACTTTCATTTTGAATACGTATGCACATTTAAATTGAAACGTGACATCAAGCAAGTTGTGTGCACAATTTTGCATTCAGGTCCCATGTTCAGGTTATTTGGACGGTCTACTGTATTTGTCTCTCGGAGTAATGTTGTGCCCCCTGACCCCCTCCTGTGTTTTGCTATTGAGGCGGGTGTGCTGCGGGGCCACCACTACGCTTCAGAGTAAAGGAATTTGGCTGTAAAATGTGTATATCTGGGGGTACGGCAGGAGTGGGCAGTGAATCAGTGTGATCACTAAAGAAACTTAAGGTAATTTTTTCACCCTCGCATACACACACAAATATAACCATTCACACATTCCCACCAATTTGCTGCTGCTGCTTTCCCACACCCACTCCCCTGGCCAAACATGTTTGACACAATGCATATGGAAACAGTCGCACCCGGTTTCCCATGACCAAAACAAACATAGATAAGTATGGACAGTGTAAACATGTACTTTATTTTTTTATAGCTTCATGTTATTGTTGCAAAAGCAGCAGAGCTAAAATTGTTTTAAGCTCACTCAAGTTTGTATTAGATGTATGACTGAACTGTGCACACCACCCCCAAAAAGCCTTTTCACTGTCATTCTTGAATTCGTTAGTAGGCACAACATTAGTGCAGTGACTTTCAACATTTCATCTTCTGAATGACATATATTTCCTCCAGTGCCTGAGGCATTTCTAGATAAAAACAATGAGTGACGATGGCAGAAAGAAAGGCTTCCCATAATGTCTCCTCTGTGTGTTTGTAATAAGACAGGTGGACAGTACTATTATCATGTATCATCTGCAACAACATTGCAGTGCATTACTACAGTTTCCTTAATGTTTCAGATTAATGTGTTATATCTATATATATATATATATACTTATCACTTACATTCTTTTTCCACACACAAATTGATTTTGATGAAGCACAGAGAACAAAAAGGACTTCTGATCCAGCATAACTTGAATGAATGGATGTAAGTGTGCAACCACACTATCAGCAGTACAGGCTGTATAACACAGCGGTGCTTTTAGCTAAATGCTAACATTCTCACAATGTCAGTGGCACACCTGCTAACATTTAACTGGAATGATTTTGACTATCTAAGATTAGCTTGTTAGCATGCAAACATAACACACTAAACACAAGTGCAATTTTAACTGATGGGAATGTCATTAGTTTTACAAGTCATTACCCAAAGCATTGGAAAAATTCCTAATTGAAATGGAAAGTGAAGGAATCACCAAAGTTATTATAGTTAAACCTGAGGGGGGCACAAATGTTTCTACTTGATTTCATGGCAAACCATCTGTCAATAGCTATATATTATAATGATATTATTATTATATATTTCAATAAAGCTGTCATGGGTCAGGGGAGCCCCTCAGTAATTAGGATTAATTATTTGTGGTCTACAGATCAGTCTATATGGCAAAAGTTATCAAGATATTTTATTGTAACTGAAAAACAATCAGCATGACATTACGTAAAACATAGCTTTCAACATACTGTTTCTGGGCACTCAATTTAAACTGCTATTATTTCCACTTTATCTTTAATCTGGCTACTTCCTGATGTATTGTGTTCCTGTCCAAACTGTGCTTAATTGAGGCTCATGAACAGCATAGTGGAGGTCTCAAAAGAATGTCGCGTCTTTCATGTGTGTCACCTTGTGTAAACATGAACGAACAATGTTTGGGATGGTGAGTCACAATGCCCGTTAAAAAGATACACCTACCCCCCTGACGCCGCTTAATCTGTCCTGCTCCTCCTTATAAGTCCTCGTTGATGTTAATACTGTCCAGACCACCAAGGTGTCAGGCACATTTGCACAGCCTTATATAGAAGCCATCAGAGGTTTATGATCAGTGCATTAGCAGTATCAGCTGGTGTGAACCAACATGCAGAGGGTACTCTGTTATCAAGTCATAGCAAGGTCACATCTCAAGCGGTGCAGTGAAGCAGTTTAGTAATAGCTCAATCCCTGGACCTATAACTGCATGGGACGTGCCCAGAGCAGGCATAGTATGAGGGGTCCTGGCAAGTGATTGACATGGTAAAATCAGTTTTTTGGCAGGGGATCAAGATTGATTAAGGCGTTAGAGAAGCTTTGGTACAAAGCATGCCCTCTGCCTGGATAGGATTACATCTCAAACAAACCAAAGCATGCACACACGCAAACAGGGTAGCAGGGCAGTGAAGCGTCTTCTGTGACGAAAGGGTGTAAGGTCAGTAAAATTATCACGGTTCAGCTGCAGGTTTTTCCCTCCACTTGTAATCGGACTCATCCTCAGGGTTCATGTGTTAAATATTCCTGAAGCATCTCCACCAAATCCACCAGCATGAGTTAAGCCTTTAAATATATGAGCTGATGTTGTAACCTGCAGATAACCATATGACATGAACATGGGTTTTAAAATCATTCTTGAAATGCAAACTATAGCCAGTAGAAGCAATCCATGCAGGTATTTTTATTGTTGCCAAATCCAGCTCTGGGACACCTTCATGGAAAATCATTGTACTAGGCCTTTTTGCTTTGGAACAGCCATTAATATTGAATGTGCTGCAGCTTGTTCAAGAGCTCTCCTAGCTGTAATGAATCCATAATTCAAGTAGTCTTCTCTGGAGTATAAATAGTTTCTCCATCTTGCATTTTATTGTGCTCAGTGAAGGTACTTTAAGTTGATCCAAATCCATTTCCAAGACATAGAGCAGGGTAATGTTCACCTCTGCGTAAGACCAACTTGTGGATATCACATTGACTGAGTGATCGTGTAATGTTTTATTTAATACAGACTGCATTATTAGGAGTGTGCCAAAGCACTGCGGTCAAACAAACCCAGATTTCCCACATTTGTGTGGACAAATTTCATGTTTTGGTGTTGCTGATGAATTCGCCTCCCACATCTTGTTTGATGTGTTGGTGTCTCCATATGTGACCACTCTATCTGAGGCCATAATAGATGTTTCATTATTTCTCTCATTGGAAAAACATGATAATGTCAGTTCACTAATCGGGCATTTACATAATGCTGAGCTGACTATATTAAATGCATTAGGTTTATAACATTAACAAAAGGTATTTTCCTGACTGCACTTAACAAGCACAACTTATGATGTAATATAACACAGGTAAGGGCTTAGTGAAGGACCACCTACAAACTGGAGTAGCAGTGGTGTGTCCCCTGTGGAGAAAATGACAAAATATACATTTTTAACAACAGAGCTTCAACTTTTATTTCACTAAAAACAATAGTGGAACACCCAGGTGGAAAACAACAGGAAGATATTATTTTGTCAGTAGCTAACCCCTCATTACCACAACAGGAGATGGAAGGTTTTTATCACAGATACTATATACAACCACGGTCGGGCCTAGAAATTTTTGGGAGTGACCAGACTGGAGCCCAGACTGAAAGACGTCACCTTTTAACTCATTTGAACTAAATGAGTTAAAAGAGTTTTGATGATAAATATGATTTATTCTTAATTCTTTATATAAAAAAAAAGATTTATTTCAGCCTCAAATTCTCCATGTGCTGAAGGTCATAAGCCAAGTACCTACCACCTCCTGACTCATCAGGGGTGTAGGGGTGGCACCATAGATGGCCTGTGGCACCCCTGGCCACCTCTTTGGCCAAGCAGCTGTATACAACCAAACAAAAAAGATCAAAAGAAAAGCATCAGTTCTTTTAAATTCATCTATGTCAGTACATTTAATGGCTGCTATTATAACTATACCTAGTTTTGATGTAATTGGTTTTTAGGTACTTACAAAAAGAAGCAAACAATGTTTGAATGTGTCATTTCCAGTTAGCTAATCATTCATAGAGTGAAATAACAAATGATAAAAAAATCTAATTGTTCTTGTCTGTATCTAATGGTACATGATAGCCTTTGACTGCTAACACATTGTTCCCAACAGTAAGAAAACTTTTGAATTAAGATCTTTATCTGTCAATGAAAAAAAAAAACGTATTTTATTCAACTGGAGAAAAAAGACTAACAAAAGAATGGCATGGAACGAATGAAAAGTTAATGAGATATTCTTCTAAGAATTTCACTGACACAATACAGCAATAATGACCAGCTGGGTTGTAACAAAGATTCATTATCATTCCCCTCCTCATTTTTATTCCTTTCTTCACAACATGGAAACTGAAACTTTCCAAAATGGAAATGAACTAAAATATAACTTTTGTGATTCCAGACCCATTCAGGAAGTGACGGCACTGTCCCGAACGCTGATTCAGTTCCACTACCTCGAGACTAAATGTCTCGCTCCAAGGAGGAATTGACCATTCATGGTACTTATCGCGTACAAAGGCTGCTGAGCATAAACACTAACACTTAATGTTTGTGCTAAAAAGCTGATTCATTCTCCCTGATTGATTTCTTTGGGAGAGACTTTGCTGCTGATGCCTTGTGACTCAAATCCTTTTCCAAGTGTGATTCTAAATAAGGCAGTGTACTTCTCCATAGTGTTTATCACTGCGTTCTCTTCTCGCTAGCATTCATTGTCCCCGCTTGTGACATGCCAGGTGGAGAAAGAATGAAGTTTAGCCTCTGTTTTTATTCGCTGGACATCTCATGCATTATTAGCGTAGAGTGTAATGATATTAGAAAAAGTGACATGAGAGGAGAGGCGAGGAGAGGCAGCTCTAAAGAGGGCAAAAGGTCTTATGGTGGTCTTATGACAACATCTGATTTACAAAATATTGGCAATGAGTCATCTGATGCGATGTCCCGATCACACATATTACACAATCCTTCCCCTTCAGATTTAGTCTGTCTAATAAAAACACACTATTACATCATACTTCACTTTTCACAATAATGGCTACCTTTCAGTTTGCTGTCAGTAAACTGAAGCTGGGTGGTTATCTCTCTGTGTGCGTGCATGTGTTTGGTGAGTTATCCATTAAGCCAAGTCAGTCAGACAATCAGTATAACTTTTTCTCACATACTCAGCAGGCTCATTTTTAAAGAACTATCTCAGTTAAGTGCCATGCTGGCCTCCTCCTTATCAGTCCGTGGTGCTGGTCTCGAGAGCGGATGGCAAAATCCTGGATACAAATAGGGAGTTAAGGCCCCCATCCCAGCCTGCCTCCGAGGGCAAATAACGGTTAAAAGTGTATCTACACACTTCTCTCTTGCACTTTTTACCTACTTCCACACCTCCTCCTCTCCTCTGTCTAGTGGTTCCCTCTGGAGCTGTGCAGTTAAAGGCTCACTCCTCGTGAGTCTGGTTTCTATTAGTCAACTGGCACAGGCCTCTGCGTGCATTCTGCCTAGGTACAGGAGCCGTTAAGGCAGAAATTTCCTTTTACAACATAGCCCTCCTTGCCTCGCACCATTGCACACACAGTATATATGTGGGAGAAGTCCCCCCCACTATCCCACCCCTGCAACCAAGAGACATGAAGAAATTGGAACATTTGAGTCTCCCGCTAAATTTGTTTATTAATACATTGGTTTCCATGAGTAACAAGCAGGGGTGGACTCCCTGAGGAGCTGTTGTCTTGGGCGCGTCCAGCTTTTGTGGACAGATCCACCTCATCTCATCAGGATCTGGCTGAACCACAGCCACTAAGGAGTTGAGTTAGTCCTGGAAAAATTACTTTGTTGTCCTCTAATACCCCATACGATGTGAACAATAATGACCTCCACATGGATGGGAAAAAATAGTACTTATATGATGTACTGGAGTGATGAGAAGAAAATGTTAAATGAGCCTGTGATAAATGAACTTTTCATCTCCATTCATAAATAATTACATGCATGAAACCTCTGGTGTGGATCCAGAAACAAAAGGTCATTTCAAAGATGTTTCTGGTCTTAATTTTTTAGCCTTACAAACTGTACATTATGGCTGACCATTTTCAAAACATGTCATAGGTTTTTAAGTCATTCATGTTACAGTAAAAATGAGACTTAACTTTAATTACCTTTTCGCACACAATTCTGTCTGTGTCTCTGCTGTAGCTAAGTTTAAAAATTAGCAATGTATGTTACATGAGGACCTGACAACTGTTAGTCTATCCTTTCATTTGGAAACACTACATATGCAATTAACTCCTGACATTTAGTCTGTGAGCTGAGTGACCTTATGTCACCTTTCACTTGAACTTCCACATCTTTAAAAACGCCACACCCAGAGTGTGTAATAGACTTTCCATAGAAAAGATAACCCTCATGACATCATCAGGGGTATTTTTCTTTGTCAGACTTTGCATAGCTTCTCCACTGGCACACAAGACTTTAATATACTGATCTTCGAGTGGCTGTTAATAGAACATACATAGCACATTCATACACAGAAGTAGCTTTACTGTTGATCAGTGCCCTTGCAGACTAAAACAGAGCCAGAGCTGTGATTTTCTTAGATTACCCGGATTTTACTTCACCCTGCCTCTACTGTATACTCTCGTGCCTGCTGCTTTAATTGCTTCCATGTCTCTTAGTTGTGGTTCAGTCCATGCTGATGATGTTAGTGAGAGGTGGAGAGGGGAGGTTTTTGGATGAGGACACCAGAGAACAGTGGGTGGGGTCATTTACTGGCTGCGAAGGGCCCAGTCTGTCAGCTGAGAGCCCTCCACACTGATGACACAGCTATGCAGGCCCTTCCGTGTGCTCCGAATGAGTAAGGCTTTCCTTTGCTCATAACGTGCTATTTTCATACCAGTCACATCATGTGTCCTTACATCTTGAACCACGGCCTCCTACAGCCAATTAAAGTCGCCACACACTTAGCAAAAAGAAATGAGGTAAAGTTAGTGCATGGAAACCTCTTGCAGCTTTGTGAACTGCGAAAGACCCACAGATGTGATGTGAGATACGCTGATTTGAAACAGACTGAGAAGAATTTATAAAGTATTATGTTTCCATTTAGAGAGATCTTTTTATCCATGGCTCTGCTGGAAATCTGCAGAAGCTTCTGAAGATGGGATTTTTTTTTTTTCATCTATCAACACATGTCACTCTGATAAACCCTCAGACAGACAGTCAAAGCCATATATTTTTAGGCAGAGCAGAATAAACTCGGTGTCCAAACTCTATCCAGGTGTTGAGCAGCAGGTGAGGAGGCTGAATTCCTCAGGTGCCATCTGGTTCCTCCAACTCTCGATCAGCCAGGTGTTCACCTCTCCCTTCAGAGACAAAAGAGAAGATGTGAGGTGATGTTAGGACATACGCGTGCATCGTTTTTGGAGAAAAGATGCACTGACAACCAAAATGATTAACTGATACAAACCACTTTCTCATCCCACATAAGAGAAACTCAAATAAGACAGGCTTCAACAGTAACTTCATGAGAACAACCACCAATTGCTCCCCGCACCCAAGATCTGGAATCTTTATCCACCACCTTATCACTGATCTGAGGGTGGCCTGCACTTGCTTTGCTCATGTTTACCACATTGTACACTTTAGATCATCAGTTAATAAGACAACTGATTGCATTGTTAAAGGGGTCTGGTCAACGAGACAGGAAATATTGGAGCAGAGAGATGCACTTCGTTGTCCATGTCTTTAGTCTGTGACTCCACTCCTACTCACTTCCACCATCTGAGGGTCGAGCTCAAGAGACGCCTGTTCAGTGCTGAGTCGAACACATCAGTGATGCAACACAAGTTGCGGTTTTACAGGGAACTATGTACTGTAACTATTTATTGTCTGGCTTCTATGTTTTCCTGTGCTGTTGTTATTACTGTGAGGTCGCTGAATCTTTCTCTTGTGGCCTTTTGAAAATACCTGACATAGTGAATAACAGAATAACTATAAATTAAATTCCCATTTGCTTGGTCATAGAAAAATGTTACAGAAAACAGTTTCAAAAGGAATGAAATACTAATCTAACAAATAGTCTCTCAGATGACAGAACAGGGAGAACTGTAGAGAATCTGAAACTTGTTTGTTCACTCACAAAGGGCACAGATTTTTTAAAGGAACATTTCGACATAATGAGAAATACACAGACCACTCTCATGCCTCATGCCTTTACAGTAAATATCAAGTTTAATGCCAGTAGCTGGTTAGTTTATCTTAGCATAATGACTGGAAACAGCTAGTGACTCAGCCCAAACGTAATACAATTGTTTTTATTATACAAACAGATTTGCAAAATGTAGCAGCAGCAGTACAATTCATTACTGTTTAGTATAAGGTGCTCATCCAGACTTTGAAGCAGAAGAAAAGTCTGGGTTTGTTTTTTCATGTGCTTCTTTAACACGTCAGTGTGAAGAAGTCAGTCGATTACATCATTCTCACTTCTAGTTTACTGATGTTAAAGGAAGTAGCTACAGAAGCTTTCTGTCTTTTATCCATTAAGACACACCAATTTAAAACCATAATATGCAACCTTTTTTTGGAATATTTTTTAAATAAAAGTATGTTCCAACATGTTTCTTACTTCATTAGAAATCCAACTAAATGTTTCCTCATGATAACTTTGCAAGTCCTCACTCAAATTTCCCACACCCACCTCTGCCTGCAAGAGCACCCATGCTGGGTAAATGCACGAGTACCCTCATTAACACAGCATGGGATTTAACTTTCCTTATTCTCTTATATGCACACACCCTGCTCTAATAATAATTTAAAGCCAAGCGTTAACAGTAGGGGTTCCCAAACCTTCCACAATCCACTGCCCCTTCCCTGCAATCATCATTCTCCTTCCTCCTGTTTCCATCTCCTTCACTCCACCATCCTTCCTTTAATCCCAACGCATGTAATCTGATTCATTGTTTTGCAGTTTTCCTTAACTTTTGTTCCACACATTGATTTGTGATGAACAAAGGGTTACAGAGACAGATAGACATTGAGCCCGACATGGAAATAAGTATTTGCACTTAAATGCAAAAACATGCCTTCTTCCCTGATGACAAATAAAGAAAGAAAACATTAAGGCAATGAATGAGGAGCAGCTGTTGGTTAAAACTCAACAAAGGTACTTCTCTGACTCACTGGCTTTTACCCCATAATCAGCAAAAAAAAAGAAAAAAGATTCAGGTGGGGGTGAACAGACCTTCAGGTGATTCAACAAAGACCGCGTTGATTCACCTGCCAGCTGCTGATGAGGGCGTCTGGCTGCTCAGGAGGGGAGGCTGTGATTAGTAAAGGCCTGGGAGGTGACCTCCCCTCACTGGGTGAGTGGTCACACTCTGCAGGAGCCTAATGAAGGGGCCTGCATGCAAAGAAAGGCTTGCAGGGTCAGAAGTTAATGTCGGTGAGGAACTACAGAGCTCTTTAATCTGGTGACACTGGGCACGTGCATGAGCCTCTAACTTCATACAAATTACACTAAACCTATTTTCTAACTTAACGCCTGGGGTATAGCCATGCAGAAGGTTTTGGTTTCATCTAACCAGATTTTAAGATGTCTTTTGAGAACAGTAGATTTCATTCAATAACAGAACACAACATTGAAAGAACAGTATGACATGTTAGAAAAGGTACATATTTACTCCTTTGCTGGCAGTTAAAAACAAGTTGTGGTTTTATGAAAAGTTACATACTGGAAATGTTTGTTGGCTGATTGCAGGATGGGGACATAACTGGTTTTCCCTTTTCCAGTCTTTATACTAAGTTAAGCTAATAAGCTGCTGGCTCTGAGCATCATATTTAGCACACAAACATGAGAGTAATATAGTAGCTATATAGAATGGTATAGTATAAAATTATATAAAAAAGTTTATTTCCCAACTTATGTAATTATTTATATTGTAGATTTGATCATATCACATGATCTTTGGCAGATTTTCCTCAATTATTGTGGAAGAAAAACATCTGCACTGGTGTAACACTAGAGACAAATGAGAAAATATGTTTTCACTAAAATTAAAACAACTAAAGAGCACTTTGGCCAAATCATATATCAAACTAAACCTTTAAAGGGTTAAAATCACTCTCCCATGGGAACAGTTCAGAACATTCTTAACAGCTAAGAATATGAAAGATGGGGATTACCCATCACTCACTGAGATGTAAGCCATGGCTGCAGCCCAGAAAAGGACATAAAACAAATGCATCCGCTTACACAGCTAAGACATCGCAGAGAAATCAGCGCCCCTGCCAAAACACATTTAACATCCATTCACCAAGTCTTCCAACACCTAATAGACACAGGCACAGATTTCAGTAATTTTTATCAGGTCAGGAAGAGAGCATTATTTGCCCACATTAAACGGTGACTTTTTGACACTATAAGATGAAGCAAAACATGGTGTCCTGTGGGAAACAGCACCACAGAGTGCAACGAGGTGGGACAGGACAAACAGTTTTCTACTCATTAACTATCTTACTTTGGCAAGAATTTGTGGCAGTTTGAATTCCTCATCTCTCTCGCTCTCTCTTGCCCTCCCATGAAGCTTAATCTCAGGGAGGAAGAGTTTTGGGTTTCGTTTGATCAACTCCCAGGATGTTGTCTGACATGGGAGTCGAGTAAATCTGTTCTAAGATCACAGCACAGTTGTCGGATGTTTTTTTGAGAAACGCCTTGTTGGTCTCACCTTACTTTAAAACAGACAAATCAAATTTCCTGGTAACGAGATTTCTTCATGATTCACTTTGGGGGCCAATGGGAAAGCCGTCACCATCTCATAGAAGTGCTGAACCATAGCATTTTTTCTGGGAGTGTCTGATCATTAGAGGAAGAAGAAGGAGCTCAAATTGACACTGAGCAGTGCTGTGATCTCCTAAGTGTGCCCGCCTGCTGGTGCATAATCTCCTCTCTTTAGCAGTTCACACAGCTCAGGTGTCTCTGCATGCCTGCACGATATCTTCTGAATCCTGTAGCAACATCTTTACTTAGAGTCGAGTATTTAAGCTGTGTGAAATGCATGAAAGCACATATTTATTTTTTCCCCTGGTTTGCTTTTAAGTTATTCATCTGAAACATAAAACTTAAAAAATGACTAATGAGAAAGGAAATGTGTAGTAAACAGAAACCTATTCAACATTCCAGTGCATTAGAGAGTTTAACCCTGTGTTCATTTAACTGATCTGTTATCTGTTACTGATTGCCAGCACTTAAAATATCACATCAGCTCACAGACACAGAGCAGATTTCTAAAGAGCCAAACTCTAAATGACCTCACAAGTCGTCGGGGTGTTTCTCAGCATCCAGACAAACTGGTCAGACCTCTGAAACTTCCATTCTCTCCAAAGGAGGGATCCCCTTTCCACTAAAACCCTTGAGAGGGGCTATAAATAATGTTCTGAAGTCATCCCTGATGTGTAATTAATTTTCAGCAGTAGTTCTCTGGCAATGAAGCAGTGCTGTGTTATGACAAGCCCCTCCATCAAGCCCATCACCTGTTGGACTCACACTATGCCCATTTTCCCAGCAGTAACCCGAGACCAAGCCGAGATTCCCAGCACAGACGGGCACCGATGAGACAGCAGGTAAAAAATAGAATCTGTGAATTAGAATCCAATGCAAAATCCACGCAGACATAAATCCTTTTCCACAAAAACATGATCTTTCCAAAGCAGTAACTATATGGCAACACGTTATATAGTACAGCCGACATGAACCTAAAGGGTTAACAAGAAATAAGTGATAAAAGTTTGTATTTTATCTAATCGCTGTTTTTAAAAGGAACAAGTTTCAGTTAGGGGAAACACAAGCGTTCTTATCAGCCTCATACTAAAATGCGCCTGTAACCATAAACTATTCAGATTATTCCAAAAATCCTTACCCTTAACACACACACACACACACACCACCACCACTGCTTGCTTCTGCATACATGTTTCCATCACACCAAGAGGGTGATGAGAGGGGGGAAAAAGTCATAGCCCACCACACACAGTATGGAAACTCTCACAGAGACAACAGGGCAAGGCATTGTTTTTACAGGTAGATCAGCAAAACCCTCTGTTACAGGAAATGAGGTCATTTGGATAAAACAATCTATACAGGCCGCTACTGAAAAGCTCCATTACTATAAATGTCAGCACATAGGCTTGACCCTGCTGGGAACGACTACAGCTGCCAGTTTTATACAACGAGGAGAGAGAAGAATAAAAAGTGCTGTAAGAATTTGGTATTAATTAAGGTTGAGGAGTGATTTGACTGTCATGATGGGAGTTAGATCGTGTTTGGTACAAGCAGGGACTTTTACATGATTCACTTAATTCTCCTTTAGGGAATAGGGCATTTGCACAGGAAGTGATTCGACATCCTTTCCCAGATTTACAAAAACATGTGTCCCTCTTATTCCCACCACTTCTACAACTCAGCAACCCTAATGCACATTAGACATCGAAGTGACTGTAACCTACACTTTCGTAATAACAAAATTCATTCATGTGCATGTAAACACATGAACCTGCGTATTATCATCTGAATCTGCAGATTCCACTGACTTCCCAGAATTTCATAGTGAGTTTCAGCTCATTTGAAATTGTCCATCCACAACAGCTTAATTTTCAGTCATAGCAGGGCAGCAGCTTTCCGTGACAAAGCTGTAAAACACACGCTGTACGCTACCTGCTCAACAACAGAAACAATTAGCAGTTAGTTGGTGATAACATTGCTCTGAAATATGCAAGTATTAGTAAGTACGCAACTGTTTTTCATATTAACTTTGAATGTGGTGTGGTATGTCAGTGTTGTCTCTACAGCTTGTTTCCACTTCTTTTAGTAGCATTTGGTCATTAAACCAATCCGTAATCTATTTGAACAGTATCCTGGTTCTTATCAGGGATTCGAAGTACATGTAAACATTTCGTTCTGATTTTGAGAATCTTGGACATGCTACCTGAAGTAGCCAACATACCGTGGCCTGTAAAAACTTTTTCCAGGTATTTGGACATTCTACCTACACACAGTAGCTGTTGATCAGAAATAATTATAATCAGATTTTTCATGTTCCATGTAAACGCTGTATTGATGTGCGTGTCTGCCCATGAATTTCTGTACCGAGGTTTGTGACAGTCCATACAGCTGATGTGGAGCTGATTAAGAACACTGGACACTTTCCGCTTTAATAAATCCACCTAAAAGTTGGAAACATTTCAGTCTGTCAACCCTAGGGAATGTGAGAGAATTAACTGCATTGTCATGTAACGTAACATCATCATTTTAATGACTTAATATTGCCACACCTGGGGGAAGATATCACAACCAATCAATCAGTCCCTGAACCTGAGCCAACTTTAGTCCCGTTAACATTATTCCTATTATTCAGCTGCCAATTAAGATGAAAAGACCCAAAACAAGCAAAGACACTTACCAAACCAAACATCCTTTCAAAAGCTCCAAGGGTCAGACAGGAGATGCAACATTATCTCCTTCTACCCACTGGTTGTTGTTAAGAGACAATGTAAGCATATAGATATTTAAACTTCCACCCCAATGAAAGCTGGGCACACAGCCAGTTGCTTAGCTAATGTAATGGTTTTTTATTACAGGACTCAAAGGAAGCAAGAACCTGTAATATTTAGAAAAACCACAGGGAAACACGCACGGAACAGAAACTAAATGTTTTTTTTTTTGCTCAGTAACTTCCATAATGTATGGTGTTGTTAGGTACAGTTGTTGTTAGGGAAGTTGGATGCAGCGATGACGGACACGTCCTTGGGGACCAGCAGGACCAGAGCAAGACATACCTTATTTCACACAGCTGTGGACACACAGCTGTTTTTTCTGGTTCTGCTGGGAGTCACTCGGCTGTGCTGCCATGCTTTGCTTTCATTCAGTTTAGTTTTCTGCTTGTTCTGGCAGTGCCATCTTATACACAGAGGTGGATGACACACTAGAATTGGTTTTGGCTTCTTGCACATTCAAACTTGTTTCAGGTGTGTAGCATTCAATGCTACAAAGTCAACTGTCACAAAAAGATCACATGTAACTTTGTTTTCTGTTACGCACAGAAGATTATAAAGCTGATAACTGTGATTAACATTTTTTTATACAAAATATCTTCAGGTAATATCTGGGTGTGATCAGCTTGTATTGAAAATACTTTATTACAGAGGCACAAAGGTGTCATGAAAGTGGCTACAAATTATCTATGAATTGGTATCTAATTAAAAAGCAGACAAATTAATAAAATAAAAGAATTAAATTAATCCTTCAAAAAAAAGATGGAAGTGTAAGGTTTTTTTTTTCAACTGAAATAAATCAACACATAAACTAAAAAGCAAAAAGAAACATGAAGCTGTTTTTCACCCTTTAAGATACAACAGTACAGCATGCCTATAAAAAAACAACACCAGAGTAGAAGTTAGTTTTCCATTGTTTACAACTGTCAGATTAAAAGTCAGTGTTTGTCCATTTTTATTTGACTGTGCTCTGTTTTTGATTCAGTGAAGATGAAGCTCCATCATCTACTATTCACAAAACTGAAGATGCATCAGCATTAGTTCTCTGTGTTGCCCAGACTTCAAAATAATCAGCTGCAGGTACAATAAGTACCACAAACTGTACTGTGGTATAGAGATATTTATGGTGTACAGAGTGTTATACAGAGACATACACTACTCACAAAAAGTTAGGGATATTCGGCTTTCGGGTGAAATTTCAGGATGAACCTAAAATGCACTAT